>CAUYQV010074739.1:0-10733 GCA_963574575.1 Galagoides demidoff
GGGGAGAAAGACGGGAGAGGAGGAGAGAGGGTGGGTGGAGGGAGGGTGACTGGCGGGATCACGCCTGTGGTTCATCCTATAAGGGTACATGTGAATCTCTCTAAATGTAGAATATAAATGTCTTAACATAATAACTAAGAAAAAGACATGAAGGCTATGTTAACCAGTTGGGTGAAAGTATTTCAAATTGTATACAGAAACACTATACTGTACCCCATGATAGTATTAATGTACACTGCTATGATTTAATAAAAAAATTAAATAAATAAATAAAAAGATAAACAAGTTTTAAAAATTTACTATACAACACAATGACTATTATCAGTAATAATGTAGTGTATACTTGAAATCCCCTAGGAAAGTAGACCTTATGTGTTCTCACTACATACACACACACAAAAAAAATAATCATAACTTTGTGGAGTGATGTGTATGTTACTTAACTTGATTTTATTACACATTTCACAATTTATATGTATATTATGTTATATTATACAATAATTTAAAGGCCTATAATTTTTTTTATTTTCAATTGTATCTCAATAAAGCTGGGATAGGGAGAATAAAAATAGAGTTCCAACAACCGACAAAGATATCTACACTTGAATGTTTATTGCAGCATAATTCACAATTGCAAAGATGTGCAATCAACCCAAGCTCCCATCAATTCATGAGTGGACTAACAAAATGTGGTGTACACACACACACACACACATATACACACCATGGAGTACTACTCAGCCATAAAAAGGAATAATGTTCTTTGCATTAATTTGGATGAACTGGAGACCATTATCGTAAGTGAAGTATTTTAATAATGGAAAAAACAAAATACTACACATACTCCCTAACAATTTGGAACTAATTGATGGGCATACATTGGCATAGAAAAAGTAAAAATTATTGGAAATCAAGAAGGTGGTGTAAAACCTGCCTAACTTAACAGGTACTATGAACAATATTCTGGTGATGGGCACACCCGTCTAAAGCATTATAAAGCTACCCATGTAACAAAGTATTTGTTATCCCTTAATGCTTTAAGACAAAATATTTTTAAAAATGTATACTGAGGCAACAGAAGACTATAATAATTTGTTACAGCTGCCTAGTGGTCATTATTTTCCCTCGTTTTTATGAGAGTTGCTCTTGTGGTGGGAGGTGTAGTCCAGGTACTATCACCTATAGATTACCAACCACTTTTTCTCACAAATGAAACTACAATACATCAGAGATGAAAAGACCTCCATAGGCCCAGAAGGAAGTTATTGAACTAGAGCCTTACAATTTTAATAAATTAGGAAACAATGACCCAAATATAAAAAGTGACTTGGGGGCAGCACCAAAGTGGAGTGCTTTCTTCTAAGGTGGAGAAATTGTTCAAGACAGCAGCAAAGCAGGGTGCTTTGTTTCTAGAAGAGCCACAGATCTTATCTAACAAATGTACATTGTGAAGATGGCTAGACTAAAGACAGCTTCTTTGCAGCCAAGCATGGTAATATTGGGGAGAAAAGACTCCAGGCACCACTTGCTTGTGTATTCTACCCAGAAATATTCCTTCATGGGCACAGGAAGGCAGCAGGAGACTTCAGGACCCCAAGAGGAGGATGGAAGCAGTGGAGAAGCAGCATAAGGGCAAGTAGTTTCTTGCTGGCGGAGGCTGGCTGGTATGGCCATGGTGGAGACAGTTTACAGCCACAGAAGGCCTGCCCTGTGGGGTTTATTTGGACCTGGGTACTTGGTTGAGTTACCTTAGAGAGTTTGGGTGAGCAAGTGAGTGATTTTGAACAGTGCCCAGGAGCCAGCCCTCAGCCACCAGGCAGGGCAGAGCTTTCATTGTTTGGCTGCAGGCCAGGCATAGCCATTGTAGGAAAGCTGCCTTGCAGGATTGGCCCTCAGGGTTCCAACACTAGGCCAGTTCTGGTGCACCTGAGATTTGAATGACCCACACTTTCCCGGGAAAGCCACTGCATAGCCAAGGGACATGGTTTAGAAAGGTTAAGGCAGGGCAGCACCTGTGGCTCAAAGGAGTAGGGCGCCGGCCCCATATACCAGAGATGGCAGGTTCAAACCTGGCCCTGGCCAAAGACTGCAAAGAAAAAAAAAAAAACGGTCGAGGCATGTCTATTAAGCAGGAGGAGGTGATAACAAATATCTTCAGGCTCCCAACCTGTGGGGATTGAGGGCAAAGAAGTCAGGAAGACAGGACTAGGGCTCGTTGGCAAGACAGAGGCTTCTAGTCTTCATCTTATACAGCTGTATCAGCACTGTGATTAGCATCTTGTACCCCAGAAGATCACTTGCTGCCAGGGCAATATATGGCAAGATATACATATATTTCTTTTTCCTTTTTATAAAAACTTTTTTCCAACTTTTCCCCCTATATTTTTCTTTCTTTTCTTCTTTTTTGCTTGTAATCATAATTTTTCATTTTTTCCTTCTTTAGTAATAGGGGTTCCATTTTTGCTAGATTTTCTGCCTGTTATTCTTTATTTTCCCCTCATTTTATCCCTTCTGTTTTGTTGTTTATTTATTTGCTTATTGTTTGATTTAAACATTTTTTCCTTCACTATTTTCTGGAGGTGGAGGCTTGTGTCTGCTCAGGCTGGCAAAAAACTCCTGACCTCAAAGGACCCAGCCAACCCAGCCCTCCAGAGGTTGGGATTTGTGGGTGTGGGTCAAAGTACCCTACTGTACACCACAATTACTCCTGATTCTCTCTTTTTGTCAATCTTCTTGTTTACGCCCCCTCTTTCCTGTTTATTTTCTCTCTTATCCCTTCCTGTTCTTCACTCTTCTCTTCCTTTTAGTCCTATACCAGAAGGACACTTCAACATCTTAGGTTGGAGGCACAGCAACTTTAAGAGGAGGAAATGAAAGTAAAAAGTATGTCAAGAAATCAGACAAAAAGGAAATACCCAGGCGGAACAAACAGCAGAGAAAACCTGGCAATATGGAAACCAAGAACCCCACCCCAAGGGATCATGGGGTAGCTACTGCAGAGGATTCCACTTATAAAGAAATGCCAGCAATGACAAAAAGGGAATTTAAAATACGGATGGTAAAAATAATGAAGTAAATTGCTGAGAAAGTCAAAAATAACCAAAAGGAAATCCAAAAACAGAATCAAAGAAGAGGTGAACCATATGAAAAATATAGAAAGGATATAGTGGAACTTATCAAGCAGTCAATCAGGAAACTTAAAGATGCAGCAGAAAGTATCAATAATAAGTTAGGCCACAGAGAAGAAAGAATCTCAGAGATACAGTATAAAACTCTTGAGCTAACAGAGGCAGTTAAAGAGACAGCAAAAGAGAGAGAGAAAGCAAAAACATTCACTAAGAGAATTATGGGACTTCATGAAGTATTCAAACTTAAGAATTACAGGTACCCCAGAAAGGGAAAAAGAATGCCCCAGAGGAATGGAAGCTCTACTAGAGGATAACATAAATGAAAATTTCCCAAGAACCAACAAAGATTCCGACATGCTCCTTTCAGAGAGATATTGAACCCAAGGTCATCTCATCTCAAATAGAGCTCCAAGACACATTGTCATGAACCCGTCCAAAGTCAAAGACAAAAGAGAAAATTCTGCAAGCAGCCAGGAGTAAGCACCAATTGACCCAAAGGGGCAAATCTATCCAGGTGACCACGGACTTCTCGAGTGAAATTTTTTAAACTAGACGAGAATGGTCATTTACCTTCAAACTACTTAAACAAAACAATTTTCACCTTACAATAATATATCCTGCTAAGCTAAGCTTTAAAATTGACTGCCCCCCTAGAGCCAATCCAGCGGGGAAATAGAACAGTAGGCATTTGGCACCATTTTTCCCCTTGTTTTTACTAGGGCAGTAAGTCAATAAAGATTTGATTATTAATTTCACTTTGGCTTATTGTCCTAATTGAACACCTTGATAAGAGGCAGCTTGAGTCCTCTTTCTAATCTACTACTCTAATCTTCTGTCTCAGAAAGCCAGGGGCTATTTTTAAGGAAGCCTATTTTATTGCATTTAAAAGTAACTTTATGCAGTGTAGAATCTCTAAATTAAATATGTCATTGTGGTCTTGTTAATTAATTAACATACTTCTAAATTAAATATACTATGTTATCTTAATCATCTATAGATTCCATATTTTTGTGGTTTTCAAACTTTAGGTAGCATCAGGATTATGTGGAGACATTTTTTAAATGCCTATCATTGAACTTTAAATCTAGACCTTTGTATTTAGTAGGTTTAGACTGGGGATCATGAGTCCACATTTTGGATAAGAATCACAGTGGGAGAATTAATAATTAAGGGAAATAGAAGGAAATAGCTTTTAAAATATGAAAATTTCTATATCCATAGAAAAAATAACCTATTACTTTATATATACACACAAACATAATTTTTCAACCTTGAAATATCTAGACCAGGCGTCCTCAAACTACAGCCTACAGGCCACATGCAGCCTGCCTAGGACATTTATCCGGCCCGCCGGGTGTTTTTGCCGCCACTGCCTGTCCTGCTTAGCAGCAGACTCGTCCCAGGGCCTGTAGTCCGGCCCTCCAGTGGTCTGAGGGACAGTGAACTGGCCCTCTGTTTGAAAAGTTTAAGGACCCCTGACAGATTGGATAGGTTCCCAATCTGTTTTTATGCAGATATTTGCTATCTCCTAGGTACTCCCTGTAATTTACTAGAACTATTTTTAATAAAATATAAGTGAATATCAGACACAATCTGGGACTCTTACTGATAATCTTTCAAAGAGAAATATCAGTATTTGTGAAGCATGTTGAACTTAGAGGAATCAATTCAGGTCTCCTTGATGCCATATTTCAGTAACAGAAGTTGTTTCCATATAAAAGAAAAGCGTCTGACAACCTCAAATAAGAGCAAGAAAATCCCAAACAGAGCCAAAGTTCTTAGGATGTAGGATTGACGGGAGGCCTTAATTAGGCGTTGTTAACATTCCCAGCCTTTACCTGATGTTACAAAAGGAATGAAAGACTCCCCTTCTGATCTCTTTAGAACCCAATACTTCATCAGCAGTTACATATACACATCTGTGGATGTTACTCCTCTGCTCTAAGTTTTCATTAGTTCCTCATTGCCCACTGGGTAAAGTATAAGTCCTTGACTTTGATTCTAGCAGAAACAATTTCAGGTCTCTTTTCCCACCATTTTCACTGCACACTTGCTATTTTGAACCTCTTATAATTCCCAGGCATTCTCTGATCTTTCACAGTTCTGTGCTTTATTCATACTATTTCCCCTGCCTAGAATGGTTTTCTTCTAAATCTCTCTGATGAGTTCATATTTATTTTTTTCAGATTCACCTTAAATTTTACCTCTTTCATGAAGGTTTCCATGACATAGAAAATGCTGGAGAGACTTCCTGGAATTCTCTCCTTGGGCTCAATAGACACTTCATGACGACACTATAGGTGCCACTTAAAGAACTCTGTCAGTAACAGATCTATCAAACCTTGTTGTTAATATGAGCCTCGTTATTAGTAAGAGCCTGTTAGTAGTTAGAGCCTTGGCCAAACTACTGGTGTAACTTTCCTGAGGAAGATAACCTCTACACACGTATTTTAGATTTTGATCTTATAATATTTTCATAACAGGTGTGTTTTTCCACACTGTGTGTAGAATGAAAGGAATGTCAAAAAAATACATGTCATTCTTGCCTTCTAAACAACCAAATAAAAAAGACTCCGGAAGGGCAGAAATATTATCTTTTATCCATATGTTCTATTGACTATTGAAAATAACGCCAGCCCCAAAGTCATTATATTTTCTGTAAATTAATTCCTTCTAAAGCCCCTGTTATAAATTATGACATCACTATCTTCTCAATCTTCAAAACCCCAAACACAGACTTTTCTCTTTGATTCTCTTCTCTCCCTCCATGTGCCCATATCCACTGTCTTTACACTCTACAGCTCCCATGTTAGAATTATCTCTCAGATCTATCATTATCTTATCATCCCACTAAAATCATCTTTTGTCTAGATTATTGTAACAGCCTCTTAAATGATTTTTTCTCCCTTCAATGTGATTACCTGTTTATTCATGCTTCAGGCTGCTCCCAAAGTAATTTTCCTAAAATGCAAACTGATCATGTTACTTTCCAAATCAAAACCCTCGAGTGGCTTATCATCACTTCCACTACAGGATGCTTCAAAGTTCACCTCTGACGTCTCCATACATAGGGAAACTGGGAAATCGTAGGTTAACCTACTTTTGCTTACAAAATATTCATTACAAAATTTTACAGAGGAGTGACTGGCATGTAAAGAATATTTGGTAAATATTTTGTAAATATTCTTAAAATTTTGTAAATAAAAGTACATTTAGCTACAATTTCCCAGTTTCACTGTGTATGGCAACTGTAGGGGTGACCTTAGGACACTCTACATAAAGACCAAAAACATTTACCATGGCATGCAGTGGCCTTTTGCAGTTACCTCAAACCGTATTTCCAGGCTCATCTTTTACTATGCTTCCATGACATATTCTTAACATATAACTTTTCTGCAGAGATCTTGAGACACATATGCAATTTGGCCCAACTATGCTTCTGCACATGTGGAGTTTGTATGCCTTTACTATTTTTCCATGCTTTCTGTTTCAACTCTCACTGATCCTTCAATACCCTTATAATCAAGAAGGACTTCATTCTTTTGGTAGATAAGACATTCTTTTTATTCTACTAGATTTTCCTAATGTTTGTTCAATGGAATAATAACCGTGTAGAAATGTCAATAATAATGAAAAAGATAAATAAGTTTCACAGAAAAATCACTGCGATATATTCAAAAGAAGAGAAATTAGCACGTTGAAAAGCTAACCACATGTTCATGTTAATTGCAGCACTATTCACACCTAAGTGTTCATCACTTCATGAATGGATAAAGAAATCGTGGTATATATACACAACGCAATATTATATAGCCATAGAATGTATGAAATCCTTCCATTTGCAACATGGATGGAACTGGAGTACATCATGCTAAGTGAAATAAGCAAAGCATAGAAACACAAATCTTACCTATTCTCACTCATATGTGGGAGTCAAATAGAAAACAATTGTCCTCAAAGAGAGAGTAGAATTATGGTTATCAGAGACTGGGAAGTGTAGCAGGGACGGGGGAATAAAGTGGGGATAGTTTATGGGTATAAAAATATAGTGAGATAGAAGGAACAATATTTGATAGCACAACAATGTGACTATAATCAACAGTAAGTTAGGATATACTTTATAAATAACTAAAATGGTGGAATTGTACTTTTCCTACAACAGAGAAATGATAAATGCCTGAGGTGATGGACGTGCCAATTACTCTGATTTGATTCATTCACATTGTATACCTGTATCAAAATATCACAGGTACCCTATATTCACAATTATTATGCACCCAAAATTTAAAATTAAAAGTTTAAAAAGTGGATTTCTTTACTATATAACTTCTCAGAGTTTTTCCTACACTAATTAATGTGCATTGTGAATTTCCAAGACAGGACTACCCTGTATGGCATTGCACAAAGTTATTTGACCATAAACTTTTTCTTCCTTTTACAAAGTATCTTAGCATTCTACAGTGGAATTAGCATTCTACAGAATTCACTTTCAAAATCTGCACTATTCCAATATACAATTTTATCAGACTCCAAAGGCATGAACCACAACTCAAATTTGTTTACTGTTACTTTCAAAGATCATATATGGTAAAGTACCAAGTAGTAAATTCAATTGCTCAATCTTTGATTCAATTTCACTGCTAAGAATGCTGAAATGGGAAGTTTCATTCAAGAATAATTGAGGAAGTAGCCATAAACATAGTCACCAGCCAAAGCATTAAGCATGGCTAATCTCGCATCTTTAATGCAACAAATATTATCTAGAAATAATCATGGTTTTCTAAAGAGAGCCTTCACCAGGAATATAATATTTATCTACATTTGGGACAACAATATCCATGAAAATGTCCAGCAGATTTTTCATGTTTTTCAGTAGCACCTACAGAAATATCTATTAGTCACTAGAAACATTCATTAATCCAACAAATCCTGAGTACCTAGCATTTGCCAGGCACTATGCTGAGCACTAGGGATACAATAGTAAACAGAACAGATTGATCTATACCCTCATGATGTCCACAATCTAGTCTTAAAAAATTGATACATAAAATACCACCTAATAAACATTCCAGCCAAGTGCAGACATACAAATTGCTACAAAGCATGGTATATATTTACCTGCATAATTCATGCCCCCCCTAAGGTCTCAGTCTGAAATATTTTAATCAGAGATGCCAAAGCAGAGCCAAGGGCTTAACTTAATAGAATGATTGGCCCATATTCACTGACTACAGTGCCAGCAAAGTATTCCTCTTACCAATGCCACCCAAATCCAAACAAAAATATCTAACATCTTCGCCAATGACATAATCTTATCTACAATCCCAGTAAAGAACGAAGAACATTTTAAAGTGTATTTAAGAAACCAACCCGCCATATCCTAATGCACAATTGTTTGTTTAAAAAATATTAGAATTTTCTCCAGGGTTCATAATTCAATGGGCTCACCATAAGGAAATTAGAGATATAAAATACCTGCTAGACTGCTACCAATCTGTCTCCCAGCTGGTGCCAAATGGTAGCAGAAGCACTGAGTCTCCTCACGGCATTAAAGCATTAAACATGACTGCTGCCTAGAGTTTGCTTTGCTTCCTCTTTCCATTCATGTACCACCTAATACGTTTCTCCATTTTGCTACAGAAGGCTACATTAATCTAATAGCCACCTTCATTGACTGAACATTTTATGTCATTTTTACCCTTAAGTGACATGCTCTGATTTTTTAGGGATCTAGAAACCAAGTGAACTCTTTCACATTTTGATGAATCACACTTATCTGAAGTTTTGCTTTTTTGCAGTTTCAGTTACTGCTGTCAACCGCAGTCTGAAATATTAAGTGGAAAGTTCCAGAAATAAACAATTCATAAGTTTTAAGTAACTTCTATTTCAGCATGTTGTAATAATCATGTTAGTTTATTGTTCGTTATTGTGGTTAATCTTTTACTGTACATAATTTATAAATTAAAGTTTATCATATAAGTATAGGGAAAAACTTGGTGTATATAGGGTTTGGTACTATCTATGGTTTCAGGAATCCACTGGACGTCTTGGGCTGTATCCCTCGCAGATAACAGGGACCTATTGTACTGTTCTGGTTTCTGTCTCCATCTTATTTGCATTCTCACTTTTACTGCCAGCTTTGTTTCTGATTCCAAAACTTTGATGATAACAATTATAAGGGAGGATTTAGAACCAATACATATGTAATCTATTTATCAAAAAAGCCACAGGGCACTTGTTTGTGAGGTAAATTCAAAATAGTGTTGTCTTGGGTTTCTCATTTTTAATCTGATAGAATCACAGTAATTTAACACTTTAGGTTATGTGGAGTGCTTCTTGCTTGTTGCGCTGGCAGAGGCTGGGCCTATTAGGTGATTCATGAGGTTCCCTAAATTCTGGCCTGAATACTATTTAGGTTTATGAGAATGGCTTCAAGGGAGGGATGCCATGGAAAAGAATAGGCTCACTTGTTTCCAATTAGTGTTGCTGAGATTCTTGAGCTACGGAGTTCCTGTAACCCAGAGGCCTTTAGTAAACACAGTGAGCAGGTAGTATTGTATGTGGTAAAAATTATATTAATAATAGGTCTTGTTAGTACCTTATATATTATATCCTATAGCAAGATCTACATAGCTTTCTATTTTCCGAACACTTTTCCAGTATTTTGCGTGTTTTAACTTATTTAATTCCCACTAGTGACCTATGGGGAGGTGCTATTTCAAAATTGCAACTTTATAGGTACAGAAACCGAGGCACAGAAATATTTACCCATGGTGAAAGTTAACAAATGAGACTTGGATTTTGTAGCCACTCATACTTTAAATCTCCCTCCTTTCTTCCCTTCTCCTGCTCTGCTTTTCATCACAGGTAACTACATTCCCAGGTTGCCCTGTTTGCTGGGTTCTGAGTAGGTTTAGTAAATGGGAGGCACTGTTCGAAAAATCATAGAGCAGGAGTTGGAGAAAAGCCAGAGCAGACAGATGATCCTTCCAGGTGTATCTGGGCATTCCCTACCTGGGTTTTAGCTTCAACCAGACAGCCTGGCTTCTGGGTTCTGGTAACACCACCACCTTCCAAAGCTCCTGTAGCCCTGAAAGGGGAAACAGCTTCCTGATGTTTTTAATCTCCTGATGGCCTTATTATCATCTCATGCTTGATTTCTCAATGAGTCCATCACTCATTTAACAAAGCACTTATATTAAATTCCCTTCAGCCAAATAATCTATGCAAGTTTCTGTTTTCCTGGCATGACCCTAACAGCTTTGAATTCAGACAGTCTAGGCCCAGAGTCCATAAACTTAAATGCCTGGCTATTCTACCCTTCCATAGAAGAATTTCAGTACATGGAGATTTTCAAAGGGTATAAGACAGTGGTTCTCAACCTTCCTAATGCCAGGTTTTTGTTTTTTTTTTGTTTTTTTTTTTTTGAGACGGAGCCTCAAGCTATCCCCCTGGGTAGAGTGTCATGGCATCACAGCTCATAGCAACCTCCACCTCCTGGGCTCAAGCGAGTCTCCTGCCTCAGCCTCCCAAGTAGCTGGGACTACAGACGCCCGCCACAACGCCCGGCCATTTTTTGGTTGCAGCCATCATTGTTGTTTGGCG
>CAUYQV010074744.1:0-20950 GCA_963574575.1 Galagoides demidoff
CATTTTGGGGCTATTTTTAATCTTTTCAATCTGGCTGATTGCTGTTTGGCCTTTTGCAAGGTACTTCATCGATTGCTCCTGTGGTATAGGGTATGGATCATTGTCAGAACTTGATTGGAGGGGTTTAAAGAGATTGTGTCTCTTTTGAATCAGTTTGATTTAGAGAAGGACCAAATTATATGAATGTCTTACAATGAAATTTACATGTTACTGATTTTTTTTTGTTCCATCATACCACTATTTTTTGAGGATTTCACACAGTGTAAAATGACATAATCCGTAGATTGCTATGGTTTAGGCTGTATATACAGTGAAAACTATGGGTTTTAAATGTTTGGGGAAATTCCTATGGAAAAAAGACATGTAGAAGAACCTCTAACAAGGTTAATGTGCATGCCTAAGGTCTTTTGAGATTTCAGTGTGTAAATTTCCTTTTAGCTTACACAAAAATAAAATAATTTAAAAAGAAAAAGAAACCACCATTTCAATAAGTGTGCTTATTCTCCGTGACATTGCTTTTTCGTGAGACCCTTACGGCAACAAGTTATATTTCAATAAAGCTGTTTATTGTATTTTAAAACAAAAATGGAAGTCTTGGGTTCCACTGCCCCCAGAATGCATCCACCCTCCCGATCACTATCCTCAAGGCACTCTGCCCCCACACAGCCCCTCTACCTAACCCAAGCCATAAACTAGCCCCCCCAAGTCCCCCCTTCATGTTGCTGCAGTTCTTCCCCTGCCCTGCCCTGCACACAGGAGCCGTGGGAAATGTGTCTCCTAAAACCCAGCTTGGTCACCCCTTCCTCCTGCCGTCCCCTGGCCTCCCCAGTGCCCTCTGCACCTTGCAGCAGCCCCTGCTATGTCTGCCTGGAGGTGGGCAGCCTCCTGCGAGCCCAGGATGTGGTCTTAGCCCCTTCGCGTCCTCCCAGCCCCCAGCACAGTGCCCAGCATGCTTTCATTCATTCTTCCCACCCACCCATCCACCCCTCACAAAACACCTCCTGACCACTCACCCTTCATGAGGCCTGGGGAGATGCTGGACGAGGAACTGTCCAGAACTGCCACTGAGTCAGGAGAGAGGTGTGTAGGGACAGCAGCCCCACCTCTTGCTCCTGAGGAGGCCCAGAGGGGGCCGTGTTGTCTCCAAGCTGAACTCAATCCCTACAGACACCCTGAGTCCCCTCAGCCCCACCACACTTCCTGAGCTCCATCCTGATGCCATATGGCCACAGCCCCAACCCGGCAGAGGTTCCCCTCACCAAGCAATGGGGCAGGTCACCAGCTTAGCAGCTCCACAGATGGGCGGGACTTCTTGGCAGGTCTCTGTGCCTAGTGGGAAAAGAGAAGGTCCCCCCAGTAGTGCCACAGGGCCCCCCACAGGGACAGCAGTCCAGCTCCCAGATCTGGTTTCACACTCACTTGCTGTGATTCTAGAAGTCTCTCTTGCAGCCCCATGTCCCCTACTTTGGCTTACTCCACAGAGATGATACATTTTTATCAAACACTGGTGGGTCCCAGCATCCTTGCCACAGGGGGTGGTTGCCAGGACTCTGCAGGCCCCTTCTATCACTGGGGACCGACCCTGACAGCAAGTGTGCCCCCCAACTCAGACACAGGCTAACATCTCCTCCTGCCCCACACTGACCTGAGCTGCGCCAAGCACCACTTCACTATGCTTCTGCTCTTGCCCAAGGCCTCCCTCCACTGTGGCCAGAGAGGCCGGACAGGTCTTGCAGCTGTCTCTGGGAGGACCTGGGGCTCCCTAGCCCCCACTGCCTCTTCCTCCAAGCAAAACTCAATCTGGGGCACCCCCCTCCATGCCCACCATGACTGGCTGGTGATAAGAATGCTCTGCTGACGAGAGGAGGGGTGCGTGTGTCCCTAGCATGAAGGCAACCATGGTTAAAACTTTCTCAAGAGGTGAACAGGGCTGAGATGCAGGGGAATGTACGGGGTGGGATGCCTCAGATAACTCAATGGTCAAAGCGGAGGGTGACTGTTAGAACCCTCCAAGTGTGCGGCTGGTGCAGGGAGCTGGGAACACACTGGGAATGTCGGGGAAGCTCAGGGTGGCAGCTGGAGGTCCTCCTGGCTGCATGCACAGAGCTTTCCTCTCTGGGAGCCGCCAGGCAGAAGAGCTGAGGAGCTGGCCCAGGCCCAACCCCAGCCAGAGAGCTTGGGGAGCCTGGATTCTCAAGTCCAGCAAGTCAAATCCAGCTGGGCCTGGCCAGGTTGCAGGGGCCACAAGACACAGGATAGGGCCGTCAAGAGCAGGGTACTCAGAAATCCAAGACCCTCTGAAACCTCTGGGCCACTAGCTCTTCCTCCCTTGCTTGAGCTCCTCACGACCTCTGCCTCCCCAGATGCCCCGCACCTGCCACATCTCTGCTGTGGGCCGACGCCATCCTGGGGTATTAGCCTGCGCCTTGCACTAGAATTTTTCTTTTTATTCTCTTTTTTGAAGAGCTACCAAAAAAGTGTGACATAGTCATTGAACTCTTTTTGGTACTGCTCAATGGTCGCTCAGAGATTTTCACTGGGCTCATTGTCCCAGATGACACAGCGACGATTTAATTGTTTTCCTTTTGTCTCACTCCCTAAGACAAGCAGCACTTTCATTGCTTTTAGCCACAACCTGGCCAATAACCAGCCCAAGTTTCCCTCCATTTTTTTCTGAATCAATTTCTGTGTTAGGGTTGAATGGTGGATCCCACAAAGATACATCCATGTCAAATTCCAGAAACCTGTGCACATTCTCTTCTCTGGAAAAGGGGTCTCTGCAGGCATAATCAGGACCTTGAGACAGGAGGTCCTGAATTACGTGAGCAGATCCTAAAGAGGCAGAGGTGGGGCGATGCCCAGGACCCCCAAATAAAACGATGTGTCCTTCTTAGAGGCGGAGGTGGGGTGATGCCCAAGACCCCCAAATAAAATGATGTGTCCTTCTTAGAGGCAGAGGCAGGGTGATCCCAAGACCCCCTAATCAAAAGATGTGTCCTTCTTAGAGGCAGAGGCAGGGTGATGCCCAGGACCCCCTAATCAAATGATGTGTCCTTCTTATAGGAGTAGGTAGGATGATGCCCAGGACCCCCAATGGCAGCCGTTTCGGGAAGCTGGGAGGGAGGGACAGAGGGTCCCCCTGCTAACAACTTAATTCCAGAGAATACATTTCTGCTATTATTATTATTATTATTTGAGACAGAGTTTCATTATGTTGCTCTTGGTAGAGTGTTGTGGCATCACAGCTCACAATAACCTCATACTCTTGGGCTTAAGTGATTCTCTTGCCTCGGCCTCCCAAGTAGCTGGGACTACAGGCACCTGCCACAGCGCCCGGCTATTTTTGTTATTGTTGTTGTTGTTGTCATAGGTGTTTGGCAAGCCCAGGCTGGGTTCAAATCCGCCAGCTTTGGTGTATGTGGCTGGTGTCCTAGCTGCTGAGCTACAGCTGCCAAACCCATTTCTGCTATTTTTAACTCACTGAGTTTGTGGACATGTATCGTAGTAGCCACCGGAAACCAATACAGAGCTCTTGACTGTAAGGAGAAGGGTCCAGCCTTGCACATAGTAACCAGGATGGAATATCTACAGCTCCCTGTATCTCCAGGAGGCTGACAAACCCTGGCTGGGAAACAACAGGAGTTGTAGAATCTGGACAGCAGTGAAGGCCATAGCGAAGCCCAGGGAGACGCCCCTGCAGCACCCCAAGTCTAGGAGAACTGCTTGGAGGCCACATTGTCCCTCATACTGACCTCAGAAGCATGCAGCATTTCTGCCACATATGGCTCCTTGAAAGAGTTGCTAAGATCAGCTCAGATTCAACGGGAGGAGGACTAGGTTCAATTCTGATGAAACAAGTGTCAAGGAATTTGTGGCCCTGTTCGGTTCATCCTCTGGCCCTGAGTTATGTCCTTGCACATGCAGGATAAACCTGCCCCTTCCAACCCCCTACCAAGCCTCACTACTATGGCCTCCTCTGATTGATATTTAGATTAGGTGCAGGCTCACCGTGAACAGCTCCTCCTGTCTATCTCAGCACCTGTGCACCCAAAGGCAGGTCACCTGCCCCTCCTCTGGGCTGCAGGTGGCAGGGGCTGGTGTGGGCCCTTGAGCTGCCCTAGATACTCCCAAGGAGCAGGACTGGTGGGACATGGCAGCCCCACGGCCATAATATTACAGAAACCCAGCTGGGCATTTTGCCACTTCCTTCCCTGAGGCTCCAGGAGAGAGAGTCCTCAGGGCTCTGAGCTCCACCCTCTGAGCTGTTTCCTTCCCATTCTGTCTGTTGTCCAGTGTTTGTTTGGGTGCTGGCTGCTGTGTTTGCCTCAGGAGCTTGGAGGTCAAAGCCTGTTCTCATTCTGTACCTTCTCTGTCCCTTTGGGGCCAAGCATCTATGCTGGTGCCAGGACAATTCTCCTTAAATCTCTGCAGGTAGTGGGGCATGGAGCTGAGACATGTTAAAATGCCACACAGTAGGCTGTTCTTAAGGAACATCAGTCAGTCAGTCTTTCTAAATAAGCGCTCCTGCATCACTACAAGCCTGTAGCCAACTTCTGGAGCTGCACAGAGTGTACTCTGACAGGCTGTGCCCGTTTCTTCCCTGCCCTTATGAAGGCACGCAGCTTGGAGCTCTGGACTTGGCGGTGCCTTGTGGATGTGCCCGGGCAGTCATGATGAATTGGGTTTTTTTAAACAGTTTTATTGAGATATAATGTGCATAAGATTCACCTTTAGAAATGTATACTTCCAACTTTCTTACGCATTCACAGGGCTCTGCAGGCATCACCTAATCTAATCTCAGAGGCTGTTAGTGCCTCTGAAAGAAACCCCACACCTGCTTCCCGTCCCACTCCATCTCCCCTCCCCACCCCTGCCTCTGGAAACAGTGTGTGCACTTTCTGCCTGCCTGGCTTTGCCTGCTCTGGGCATTTCAAAGGGATGGAGTCACAAGGCGTGTGGCATTTGTGGCTGTCTCCTTTCACTCCAGGCTCCTCCACGGCAAAGCCCACGTCAGGGCTTCCTTTCTAGTCGCTGAGTAACATTCCTCTGTGTGCATCTACACTGCCTCTGGAGCAGCTGCTAGTGACGTCTGGCTGGATGGCTAAGGACCTGGAAAGGAAAGGCTGAGAGCGATGAGACCTGGAGTCGTGGCAAGGGGCTGAACAGACTTCTCAGGACACAGACTGCAGAGACCTCTCTGCCGGGAGATGTGTCCCTGTCCCGGCCTCTGCAGAGGGGTTCACAATACTCAGATCACCACAACAACCTGCCCACAGGTGTCTTCGCCCTTTCTTCCCAACCATCCCAAGGGCAGGCTTAAGGGGTCCCTGTGTAAAGGTGGCTATGGTGGGCTAGATGGCAGCTTGAAATGGACAGCAACACAGACTTGCCCCACCAAAGCTGGGCTGCCTGCCAACACCAGGAAGAACCCCACACAGAAGGGGTCTTGCACTGTCACCCAGGAAAGCAGCTGGCCAAGGGGCAGCAGGGTAATTACAGTGGACTTCACCTGTCATGGAGGGGACAGAGATTCAGCTTCACTGGAATAATAGACATGGACTTGTATCCCACATTCTTAGCTCTTCTGCCAAAGCAGCCATTCACAGATTCGGGAAATGCTTAGGTGACTGAGGTGTATTCCATTCCTGAGTGAGGAGCCACCCCTGAGCAACGGAAGGGCAACAGGGAAGCCACTGGCCTCACCACAGCATCTAGCAAAAAATATCCAGATGGAAAGACCTGAAGAGTCCTGAGCCCAGAAAAGGGCACACTCAGAGGTCCACTTGGTGAGAGGGTGACCCTGTCTCACTCTTGGATGAAAGACAGCTACGTTCTATAAGGCGGAATATATCTAGTTAGGTTCTTTTTTGTTTTGCTTCTGTTATACAAAGTTCAAAGGCATGTAAAAATGTACAAATAGTGGCCTGTATCAGATACTAAGCTCTTGCTGGTCACCTCTGAGCCTCTGATACTGACGGATACCTAAGCATCCTCTGTGCTCTGCATGTGATGCAGAGACGGGGACCCTGCAGACTTATTTGAAGGCTGTAGTAACTAAGATTATGTGGTATGAATGCAAATACAGATAGAGAAAACAATAAAAACAGGCGAGAAGGGGCTTGGTGCCTGTGCACAGTGGTTACGGCGCCAGCCACCCAGCTCGGCAGTTCGAACCCAGCTCAGGCCAGCTAAACAATGACAACTGCAACCAAAAAAAAAAAATAGCCGAGTGTTCTGGTGGGCACCTGTAGTCCCAGCTACTTAGGAGGCTGAGGCAAGAGAATTGGGTAAGCCCAAGAGTTTGAGGTTGCTGTGAGCTGTGATGCCATAGCACTCTACTAAGGGTGACATAAGTGAGACTCTGTCTCAAAAAAAAAAAAAAAAAAAGCAAAAATGTATTCTTTGGAATTAGAAAGAAGACTCCCAAAGAGACTGATGGTTGATTGGGACAAATGGATTGTCCCCAAAGAGACTGATGGTCCTGGGACAACTGGATATCCATATAAAAAGAAACTAAGCCTGGCTCCTATATCACACACTACACAAAAATAAATTCCAGGTGGATTATAGATCGGATTGTGAATAGAGAAACAACAGAGATTTTACACAATAATGGGAAACAAGAGCTTCATGACCTTGGGATGGGAAAAGCAAGTTATCAGAAGGGGTTCTTCTCCAAGAACGCGTTGGCTGTTCTTGGCCTTTCAGTTTTCTTCACAAATTTTAGAATTGGCCTAAGTTGCATAAAAACAAACCCACAGGTTATTTTTGTTTGGGATTTCATTGAATTCATAAATCAGTTTAGGTGGTAAGAACTGATATTTTTAGATGTTGAGTTTTCCGATCCATAAAATTTCTTCATTTAGTTTCTTTGCAAAGAAGTCGTGAATATTTTTAATAGTTTATTCCTAGGCATTTGATATATTTTTATATTATTATAAAAGATATCTTTGAATTTTTCGTTTTATGCTTCTTATTGGCCTTTAGAACTACAGCTAATTTTGTATATTAATTGTCCTTGTAGCAACCTTGCCTATCTGCCAGTTTACTAACTTTAATTGATCTGAGATTCTCCCGGATTTGTACACAGGTATACCACCTATCAGTTTTTTAATTTCCTCTTCGTACTGGATAGACTCTTCAGTTTGATGTTGAATAGAAGTAGGGGCAGTGGGATTCCTTATTGGGGTATAATAAGAAATATATTTGGGCTGGGCTTGGTGGCTTATGCCTGTAATCCTAGCAATCTGGGAGGCTGAGGCAGGACACCAGCCTGAGCAAGAGCAAGACCCTGTCTCTACTAAAAATAGAAAGCATTTTGCTCACCTGGCATTGTGGGGAGCATCTCCCAGCTACTTGGGAGGCTGAGGCAAGAGGATCACTTGAGCCCCAGAGTTTGAGGCTGCTGGGAGCTAAAGATGTGACGGGACTCTACCCAGGATGACAGAGAGAAACTTTGTCTCAAAAATAAACAAACAAATAAAATTATTAATATTGGTTCTGTGTATCTTCTTTCTTTTTCCTTTTCTTTTTATTTGAGACAGAGTCTTACTCTGTCACCCTGGGTAGAGTGCCTTGGTGTCATAGCTCACAGCAACCTCAAAACTTTTGGGCTCAGGTAATCCTCTTGCCTCAGCTTCCCTTGTAGCTAGGACTACAGGCACCTGCCACAACACCCAGCTTTATTTTTTTTAGTAGAGACAGGATCTCGCTCTTGCTCAGGCTGGGCTCTAACTCCTGAGCTCAAGGGATCCTCCTACCTCAGCCTCCCAGACTGTGGGGATTACTGGCGGGGGCCACCGCACCCAGCCTTCTTTGTTTCTTCTTAACCAGAGGCTCACCATTTTTATTGCCTCTTTGGTGCAGTGAGCCAGCCTTTGGCCTTGCTGGGCTTACAGTGTGTTTGTCTTCTATTGAATTCATTTCTCCTTTCATCCTTATTCCATCTACTTTGAGTTAATTTTTGCTGTTCCTCTTCTGACATCTTAAAATGGATGCTTATCTCTTTAGGTGGCATTTGTTGTTTTGTTGACACAGTCTTACTCTGTATCCCAGGGACTGTGCAGTGGTGTGATCACAGCTCACTGCAACCTCTAACTCCTGGGCTCAAATGATCCTCCTTGGTCAGCCTCCTGAGTAGCTGGGACTACAGGTATAAGCCACTACTACACCTAGCTAATTCTTATTATTTTTTTATTTTGGGGGGGAACGGGAGTCTTACCGAATTGCTCAGGCTGGTCTCAAAGTCCTGGCCTCAAGGCAGCCTCCTGCCTTGGCTTCCCAAGGTGCTGGAATTACAGCTAAGAGCCACCGAATCTGGCAAGTGCTTTAGTTTTAAACTATCCTTCTTTTCTAATAAATGCTTTTAAGAATATGTTTCCCTCTAAGTAAGATTTTAACTGCGTCACACAAGTTTTGATATGTTGGATTTTTACCATCATTCAGTTAAAGTATTTAAGAATTTTTTTTTTCTTTTTTAGAGACATAGTCTCACTTTGTCACCCTCGGTGGCATCACACAGCTCACAGCAACCTCCAACTCCGGGGCTTAGGCGATTCTCTTGCCGCAGCCTCCCGAGTAGCTGGGACTACAGGTGCCCGCCATATTGCCGGGCTGTTTTTTTTTTTGTTGCAGTTTGGCCAGAGCCGGGTTCGAACCCGCCACCCTCGATATATGGGGCCGGTGCCCTACCCACTGAGCCACAGGTGCCGCCCCATAGCTATCTTTTTATTACCTATTTAATAGACTAATTTTCTTGTGGTCCTATTTATGTAAGATGTAAATGCTTTGAAATTTGTTGAAACTGATTTATGGTACAGTACATGGTGAATTTTCGTAAACCTCCTGTGTACCTGTGAAGAATGTGCATTCTACAGCTGTGGGTTTACTGTTCCCTGATTGCCCATCTCATCGGTTTTCTTGATTGGCTCTGAAGAAAACCATCAAAATAAACCTTCAAGGAGGAAAAGAACAGCTCCCCACTGAGAGTGCTGCTGGAGCATGACCGAGGACGGGGCGAGTGGACGGACATAGACCAGGCCCGGATCCCCCTGGTGAAATGTAAGATTAAGAGCTCTGTTTTTGAGAAGGCTCGCGTCTCCCGCTCCGCAGCTCCTGCTCCTGCTCCGGCTCCGGCTCCGGCTCGCGTCTCCCGCTCCGCAGCTCCTGCTCGGGCTCCGGCTCCTGCTGCGGCTCCGGCTCCGGCTCCTCCTCCTCTCCGGATCCGGCCGGCCCCGCCCCGCAGGGAGATCGATGGCTCGGGCTCGTCGCGCCCTCCTGTCCGGCTTCGGCGCTCGTCTGGCCACGCCTGCGGAGTTGCCATGGAGACGCGGCCCCGCGGTCTCCAGGCCCCGCCCGGCGCCTCCATCAGCGAGAGCCGAGCTCCTGGCCCTATCGCCCGCCGGTCGCGGAGCTCCGCGGCGCGGTGACTCGGGGGCGCGCGGGCGGCGGGGGTCGCAGGGCGAACCGGGAGATGTGGGAATCCAGGGCGTGCGGCCTGAGGCGGGGACACGCGATGCGGCCTAGGGCCCCCGAGTGCAGCGAACTGGACCCAGTCTGGCGCGGGCCTGGCAGAGATGGAAAATACGAGCTCGCAGGTCCGGGAAGAGGCTGAGGCTGCTTCCCCGCCGGTCTCACTGGGCGTCCTCTGCTTTGGTCCAGGGGCGTCTGGGATGCTGCGAGCGGAGCCGGCGGCGGGTGAGTATCGGCCCTCCCCTCGGGTGCCTGGGACGGGGTTCTCTGGGGACGTCCCACCCCTAAACCCAGGCTGGAGTCGCCGCAGAGTGACCGACTTCTGCGCGTGAGCAGCCGGCTCAGTCCCCGACCCAGCCCTGCTATCCCCGTGCCTTCCCCATCTCACGGCATGTTCGTTTCTTTGTAGCATCGCCTTTGGGAGGAAGTGACGACTAGCCAAAAAAAAAGCGCTAATAAACGCCAGGTCCAGATCCCCGACGTGTCTCCACATGCAGCGCCGACGTGGACAGCTGTGTAAGGCCTGCTGCAGGGCCTGTGCAGGTGGATGATGTCCTTGCCTTCCAGGCAAGGATACATCCTCTCTTCAAGCCCAGGTACCGGGGCCATAGTGTCAGAATCGCCCTCCCAAGGTGTTGTGCCCAGTCCCTGTCAACTCCCAACTGTGACCCAGAGTGCTGTGGCACCTGTCTGCTGTCTCCCTAGCTCTCAGTTACCTGTCTCCAGCATAGCTCTCAGTTACCTGTCTCCAGCATGCTCAGAGGCACGCCCCAGGTTTCCCTGCAACACAGCCCTCCTGAGGATATTCCCTGCAAATGGTCTCAACTCCTAATTTCTACCATGAAGCTAAACAGGGCCCCCTCAAGCTCAAAAACTGGAAGAGAATTTGTCTAACCAGTTAACTTAGTGCAAGTGGTTGGCAGCTGTCCACAAAGGAGAGCTGCCTCAGAGTAGGGTGTGTAAGAGCTGGGGGAAGGTGGGGGCATGAGTGGCCGCGTCCCTCTGGCAGAGAAGGCCTTATCTGAAGGCTATGCCCGCCTCCGGTACAGGGACACATCTTTGCTCATCTGGCAGCAGCAGCAGCAGAAATTGGAATCAGTGCCGCCCGGGACATACCTGAGCAGGAGCCGAAGCATGTGGTACTCACAGTATGGGAATGAGGCCATCTTAGTCCGAGACAAAAACAAGCTGGAGGTCTCCCGGGACACGGGCCAGTCCAAGTTCTGCACAGTTATGTAATTCCACATGGAAACCTGAGCCCAAGTGCCAGTTCAGGCATTGATTTCTAGTCCTTACTGGAAGATTCTGAATAACGAAGGTGAAGGTCTGTCCAGTTGTGGAGTAAGGACGCATCCCAAGCCCTTTAGCACAGAGTTGCGTGGACACGGGACACTTCCTTCTGTAGCCACCTCGTAGCTGGTCGTGGCAACTTCTAGTCTCCTAGACCCAGGCATCACCAAGGGGATGTTTCTGTGTTAAGCTTCCAAGCCTCCGTTCCCATCATGAGCCTGCTTTTCAAGTTCTCATAGTTTGTGTTTAGCATTAACTTCTGCCCGCTGAAGACCAGGTCAGGGCTAGAGTAGGGTGAGGGACCACCTATCTGTCTCAGCTCCATTTGCTTGGCCTGGAGGGGGGCTGACCACGCTCCAGGTAACATAGATGGTGAGCAGCAGCAGCAGCCCGGGAGCGAGGTTGAACTCAACATTTTGACTTACCAGGACAGTCATTCTCTGTGACACACACGAGTAGCTCCCAGACACTGTGGGTGCACCAGCAAGTGCATCTAGATCACAATAAGGAAACGCCAAGTTTGAGGGGCTGCCTGCAATGATTTCAAAGGGAAGAGCATGGCTTAAAAGGCAGTTCTCCATGGGACACTGAATTTCAGCTTCTATTCTGAGGCCACAGCTCACACTGACCGTCTGACATGTGTATGTCACTGCTGCCCACATGCACCTATCCGTGAGCCATTCTGAAAAGATTTGCTCCCTGCCATAATTACAGACTTCCTGGTTATACAAATGTGGAAGGGTCTTTTGTCAAGACTGATTTTTCTTTTCTAAATAAACACCCTTTAGGACTCTCCTTTCCCTCCTTTCTCTTAATTTTTGTTCCTAATATCTTACTTGGCTTCCCATGTTTTTTTTTTTTTTTTTTCTCCAGTTTTTGGCCAGGACTGGGTTTGAACTTGCCACCTCCGGCATATGGGGCTGGTGCCCTACTTCATGTTCTTTTAATAGCAATATCTAAAGACTGCTAAAAACCCCAATATAGAAATGCACAAAACTAAGCAGAATTGCCCTAAGGACAGCTGCTGTCAGTAGCTGTGTCCTCTGACCTGCCAATGTGCTTGTGCAGTTGAACCCTGCATCTCATTCTGCCATTTTCTTTCTTGTTCAATTGTAACATGAGCATTCTTCCTACAATTTTAACATCTGACTAGCAGACAGCTCTCCTGTTAGCCCACAGATGGACATTGAGATGGCATCGAGGTCATGTGTTCAAACAGCATGTCCTGAACATGGTGGCCTCTTTGCAGCAAAATTCCTAGAAATGGCACTGTTGGGCCAAAAACTGCATTTCTAGGGCAGCGCCTGTGGCTCAAAGGAGTAGGACGCCGGCCCCATATGCTGAAGGTGGCGGGTTCAAACCTGCCAAAAAAACAAAAAACAAAAAAACTGCATTTCCAGCCAGAGGTCTCAGCAGCAGCAGCCCCTGCAACCCTCAAGGCCTTTGGTAAACTCTCACTTTGTGCCAGGCCAGGAGGCCCAGTGATACATCTTGAGTCCTTGCCCTGCCTGGGAGAACAAGACTTCTACAGCACGGGACCTGACTCCCAGTATCTGTCTGTTCTTTAGTTTAAGTTCTGCTTGGTGAAAAAGCAGACTTCACAGACTAATCTGGAACATCCATGTGCTGCTGGCTCACTGCACCTTGGAGTAACCCGAGGATGGGCCATGGTGGAGCCGGCCCCGGGAGGTGGAGTCTGAAGTCACATGCAGCACTAGGAGGATGAGCACACATGGGCTAGTCTGCAGGGGTCGGGGCATGTGTGGGATAAGCAGGCACTGCGTCATGTGAAGGACAGCTGGCGCTAAGCTGCTTAGGCTGCAGGGACACACCATCTGCCTGAGGCGGACAGGCCCTGTCCTCAAGGACACTGCTCTGGTTGAGAAGGCTCAGTCTAGCCAAGGTTGTTCTGCAAAGTTAGAATTGTCTTCACTGATCACTGAGCCTGGACTGTGCCAGTTTCTACACCAAGTGGCCATAAACCAGAGAATGGAAGTGATTTCACTGGACCGTCCCTGTGGGCTGACTGGACTTGGGCGTTTGAGGCAGCTGAGCTGCAGAGTGGGAGGGCGTGAGGACCAGGCAGATGGGATGAGCAAAGGTGCTATGCTCTGATGACAGGGGGCTTGCATTTCCTTCCTTGTGATGTATAAACCCTGATGGTCCCTCGACCCTGGCTCCTCTGCCCAGGCTGAGGATGAGCTACTTTTGGTTTTCTGTTGGATGTTGTGGTATTCCTGCTGAGTTAAAGGAGGTTGAGAGAAGAGGGGTCACCACCCTGGTGACCAGGGAGAGTTTCCAGACGGTGCTTCTGGCATCTCCCTGTCCAGACACGAGCCTGGCGCCACCACAGAACGCACAGGAGAAGTATACAGACAGCCTTTCTTTTCTTTGCTTTTTTTCTTTTTTTGCTTTTTATTATGAAAACAAAACAAATGCTCCAGGAGAAGGGTCTGTGATTACCAGAAACATCAAGGAGTACTTTCTACCATTTTTATTCTGTTGTGTTGAGGCCAGCATTGCAATAAACAAGCTAAAACTACTTACATTGGACTCATTTTCAGTAACTGACATTTACAGGAATATACTAGAAACGGCACTAAAAAGTTTAAGAAAAGTTACGGTAAACTTGCATGCACATCATACAGAAAAGTAACATTTTAAATATAAAAAAGAAAAACGTTCTGGAAGTGTTACGCCAGCATTAGGCAACAGCACTAAACTAGAGGTGACGAACCTTTTACGTGGGTGTTGTTTTTCCCCAAGACTGTAAAAGGCGTAAATACTGCGAAAGAACAAAAACAAACACAAAAGAAATGGTGTCCTACAGTCTGTAGGCAAAATGACCTGGCCAGCAGAGGCAAGGCGGGGTTGCTGGGGTCCAGGAGTCCAGCAGTCCAGTCAACACCTCTTGGCCCGGGCTCATTTGGAGCACCCCCCTCTCCACTTTCTGCACCACCCTACATGGCTCTCTGTTCTTTCCCCTTGAGAAAAGCACGTAGGAAGCTGCCTTGCAGCTCTCAGCGGTGGGACAACTGTGTGAGTAGCTGTGGTCTTTCCCAACACAGAGGCCCAGCAGGGAGTCACCCTGGCGGTGAGGGTGCTGAGCAAGCCACTGGTCCTCCATGCCTCTGAGAGACATCAGCATTGGAGTCTGGACAAAGCCTTAAGAAAGTTACAGCACCAATAAACTACAGCTGCTCTGTGACCTTGGGGGGCTGTCAGACCAAATGAGAGGGGTGGGTGAGACTCCACCACCGCAGCAACCAGCAGGCAGGAACGTGCCCACGGTGCTCCCGCTGTGCTGACACAGGCACCACCTCACTGCTCTTCACTAGACAGGTGCCCTAAAGCAGCCCCCACACCCTGGCCCCCACCTCAGGGTCTGTGCATCACCTGTCAGATTCTGCGTGAAGATCCATCAGTTGTCGTGTGTTAATTCTTTAATTTCATAGTTTAAATATTCCACTAAAGATCTGTTTAGAAAATACCTTTGAAAAACAAGGGTAACTCTAAAAAATGGGAACTTTAAAATCCATTTATATTTTTATTATAAACAAAACTTAATTAAAGTTTAACAAACTGGCTGAAAACTCACCAAGTGTCAGAATCATCGGCAATTAGAATAATTAAACCTACCCATTCCCTCCTCAGAGTTCTCTATCCATTAAAGGTACATCTGTCTCTGTAAGGGCTGGTGCAGTCTGAATCAATTTTCTTTTTAAAACTTACCACTTATCAGGTTACTGATGACTAGTCCCTATATCCATCCAGAAGTGCTGGCAGAAAGCACTGGCCTAGACAAAAGGACACACCACCCCACAGTTCCACCTGCACCCACCTCAAGGACCCCCTTACATGGGGGTTGGGAAGACAGCTGCTTCCTCACTTCTGGGTTAACTGTGAAAATGCCGAAAATGCCAGAGCATGGAGCACCGTGCTGTCTCCAGGGAGGGTGCTCTCCTGGGGCCAGAGAAGACTCCACCCTGGAGGCTGGGAGGGGGCGCCCCACCTGCAGACCCTGGAGGCCAACCCCTGCCTTCCTGGCCAAAGCCACATGCTCTGAGCCTGGCTGGGCGGTGTGGGGCATCCCTGCACACAAAGGCCATACATACGGCAGCCTCTGGAAACACAAAACCAAAACATAACCTTCTGTTAAACTCTGTATATTATTATTATTTTTTACAATAGAAAGTTAAAAATCAAGACTGAAGTTTACTATACATTTTTTTCTCTCAGATTACAAAGTTTATATTATATAACTGGGGTTCCCTAACTTGATTTCCTTTAAAACAGTCCTAAAGAGACCAGAGGTGAATACAAAATAAGAAAACAAACAAAACAGTGTGCTGTAGCTGAAAAGTCGTCTCTACCTGTGAGTTTCCACATTTCATACAACACAAAAGAGAAAAAACAAAAACCCAATCAACACAGGGAGGAACGCGTGCACAGACCGAGCACCGCACGGGTCCAGCGAGCACCTGGGGCGGGAGGGCCGTCCTCACACAGCCCCGTCTCCTTCCAACCGGGAAAACGATGTGTCTCTGCCTTTTTTTTTTTTTTTAATGCATTTCTTCTGCAATTTTGTTTTTTTCTTTTTTTTTTTTTTTTAAAAATGACCAATGATGTTAATAAATAAAGTATTTATATATACATAAAATTGGGGAAATGGTTCCAGAGTGTGCAGCAGCAGGGCAGCACTAACAGGTCAGGACACACACTGGGCTGGGCTCTCGTAGAAAATTGCTGAACCTTACAAAAAAGTCTCCTTTTTTTTTTTTTTTTTTTATAATCTTTTCTTCTTTTTTTAAAGTTGAGGTAAAAGCTTCAGTGTACGGAAACCTGCACGCTGCGCAGGCGGCTGCCGTGTCCCTTCCCAGGAGCACTTGATTTCACCACGCTTAGAGAACGCAACATCCCCGCCTGCACGGCAGCCCCCACCTGTCTCCACCCACAAGCTCGCCGTTCTGGGCTGGGGCTGTGACAGTCCTTCACAAGCAGGCACGATGTCCTCAGCCCCTGCGGGAAGAGGCAGCCGCACAGGCACCAGGGCCAGAGCTTGGGGCCCAGGTGACAGAGACAAACCTGGCTGCAAAGTGACAGCTTTCCAACACAGTGCCCATTAAAGAGAAAGTCCCTTCTGGAGCTACAGACCAGGCAGGGCATACACAAGGGACCCTGTAAGGTCCTTCAGACCATCTCACGGTTTTCTGTGGTCATCGGGTTAGCATTCAAAGTTGTCATCTCCGAGCGGCCGGAAGCAGTTCTGACAGAGCTCACACTTTCCCGCAAGTCTAATGCACACACAAGGTAGGTCTCGGACCTACGGAAGCGGAACTGGAAGATATCATAACACTGAATGAAAAAGAAAACCTGCACACTATGGAACAAAAGTAGTATATTAACCAGAGAAGGGGACACTGCAGACGTCAGCGTGTGCAACAGCCGCTGCTGTGTGAGTCCGGAGTTTACTCTGAGTCGCTGCTGTCAGAGCTGGAGCCGCTGGAGCTGCTGCTGCCTGACTCGGAGGAGCTGCTGCTGCTCAGCCTGGACGGCCCTCCGGAGGCCGCTGAGCCGGGCTTCTCTGCAGAGACAGGGGGCGGGGGAGGCGCTCAGTGCCCACACAGGCCTCGCGCCACCACGCTGCGTGTCTCCATCCAACCATTCCGGCCACTGGTATTTGTTCAATTTAACCACCCAGTGTCTTAATAAATGTTTGTTGAAATCAATTGGTGAGGTCAGCAAGGCTACTTATACATGCTTAACATGGAAAAAAAAAATGCTGTCTACTACTATAGAGACAGGACGCGGGGGAAAGGTCACCTGTCCACCTGTCACATGGCCACAAGCATAAGGGAAGGACACAGGCATTGGCATTTCTGGAGCACTTAACTCCGCCCAGGGCAGCCTGGGGGTGGCCCGGGGAGACCCCTCTCACCTTCTGAGGAAGCAGGGAGAGTCACAGGCCCTGTCTTGATCCTGGGCAGACAGGACCCAGCAAGGTCACAGCCCTAGCTCTAGTCCAAAAGGGGTTCCCACTGACCACCAAGCCTGCGAGCCTCTGACCACCACCCAGACCCTACTGTCGCCCAGGATGTGTCTCAGTACTCCTGAGGTGGCCAGGGACCTGGGACCTGCCAGGCCTCTGTGTAAACACAGGCCCTAGAGCTCCTGGTGTTGGCAGGGATGGCCAGAAAGCTCCACGCTCAATGGCTGGGCAGAGGAATCAGCCAGGGTGGGAGCCTGGTGCCTCTAGCCATGGAACTCCGCCCCCTCCCCATGAGCTCGGGGGCCATCTGTCCATGGCATTCTGGAATGTGGCATGTTCACCATATCTCACATCTGTGTGACCTCTCAGCAAGGTCAGGGAGTGGGTCCCTCTGGACAAACAAGGAGATGTAGGTTTCAGGAGGTCAAAAGCCTCGTTTAAGAACACAGAGCTTGCACACAGGGCCTGTCTGGTGCCCACGCCCTCTGCACAGAGAGGCCAGCAGCGGCTGCAGGCACCTACCTTTCCTCGCGGGCTTCTTGCTGCTGCTCAGCTGCCCGCTGACGTCCTGTAGACGCTTCTCCAGCTCCTTCTTCTTTTCCTGCGCAAGCTCCTCCTTGGACTTAGCCGCCTGCTTCTTGCCACTTGCTGCTGTGGGGACAGAGAGTGCTGGGGCTGCAGAGGCAGCGGCTGGCTGAGCAGGCAGCCTCCCTGTTGTCTCTTGGGCCACTGCCTCACTCTGTTGGCCACTCCAGAGACAAGGCTGCGTCTAGGTGGCCCTGGCCCCACACACCAGGATATGCCACCCGCTCACCCTTCCAAGGCCTATGAACAGACAACCACAGGGTGGCTGCCCGAGCTCCTTGAGATGAGTTGGGAACTGCCCTCTACTGCATCCTCACCATGGCAGAGCCTGCACCAGAGGTGGCACAGGCCATTCCCACCCAGGGACAGGTATGCAGGGACACAGCATGGCCAGCCCACCCCATGTGAAGGGCAGAGGCTCCCTCTCTGTGCTCCCTTGGTGGGGCTGCTGCTTCTGGAGCCTGGTACCCACTGCTGGACACCCGTGAGTTGCTACCTCCAAGCTCATGACTTACCACATGCTGAGTGCTATAACCATGTGGGTCACATGGACAATCCATCCTTATAAAAGCGGCTCCCCCTTTCAGAGTGAGCAGGGCTAAGCCCACCCATGTGGCCACCCACAGGTTTAAGTAACCCTCACAAGGTCCTGGGTGGTCTGCTGGGGTCACCATGAGGGCTGCCCCCACCTGAGCTCCACTGACTTGTTCCCATCCAAGGAAGGGGGATCCCTGGCCAGTGCCAGAGTCTGTCCTGTGGGGCCTCTGGACACAATCCCAAAGGGGACAGTCCTCAGTACGAGGGAACCTGATCTGCCCTGGCAAGGAACCACTGGAGAGGTAACTGCAGCTAAGATACAGACGAAGCCTCAGGAAGAGGCTTGGTAGGGACCCTACCCAAACCTGGCACGAATGGGGGCCAGGGGCCAATCCCGGGACAAGGTAAGGCTGATGCACACAAGTGCTGCCCCTCCTCGAAAGCAGGGGAAGAGGGCTCTGGCTGGGCGGGGCTCAGTCCCAGACCCCAGCCCTAGTCCAGCAGACAGACATTTCTGGGGCAAGAGGTGGGAAGAAGAGGCCAGGATAGTGTGGCCCTGTGCTCAGTCCTTGGGGGCTTGAGAAGTGAGAGGTCAGGGAGGCCGGGAGTTGGGGGGGTGCTTTGGGCAATGCACTCCACCTAGGTGACTTACAGAATGGTTTCCTTTGCTTTTTCTGTAAACAAGACTTAACATATCTCTCTAGTTCCCGCAAGGTGGTGGGTTTCAGAGTCTCAAAGTCAATCTCGATCTCATCGGGGTTGGAGTCCCTGAGCGAGGGCTCCCGAGACTGGATGATGTGCACCACGCGGCCCAGCTTCTCCCCGGGCAGCCGGTTGATGTCCAGGCTGAGCTGCCGCTTCTCATCGTAGCTCATGGGCAGTCCTTCCTCCTCTTCCTCCGAGTCGTAGGAGGCAGACGCCTGCTTGCCGCCTTTCTTCAGCTGTCTGAGGCAGAAGACGGGAGCGATGTGGCAGCAAATCCCTGTTTGCCTGGCCTGGGACCCCACCGCGCTGCAGAGCTCCCTTCTTCCTGGGGGCAAACCTGAAGTGGGGCCCCAAGGCAGAAAATTCCAGCAGACTCTCTGAAGATTTTAAGTATATCTGCCAGGGATAACCCTGCCTTAGAGGTCAGAAAAGCTGTTCCCAGCCAGGGTTGGCCAGGAAACAATTGCAGAGGTCAGAGATCAGTTCCTCTCAACACCCCACAGGAATCTCAAACCAGACAGGCCCAGCACTGATTTCTGTGTTCATGAATCCAAAAGAAAGCAGGAAGGAGGGCAGAGAGGATGGACAGGAGACAATGGAAATCCAACCCCATCGATAATTACATTAAATGTAAATGGTCCGAACACACCAACTGAAACAAAGGGATGGTCAGGTTGAATGAAAAACAAGTTCTAACTTACATGCTGTACACAGAAACCCCACTTCATAGGCAATGTTATAAGGAAGTTAAAATGGGGAAAATGGGGGAAAACCCCATGCAAACATTAATCAAAAGAGAGTTGTGTCTGTACTAATTTCAGACAAAGTAGAGCTCATAACAAGGAATATTATCAGGAGGAAAAGGGACATTGTGTGACAGTAACAGGGTCAACTGAATTGACCAAGAAGACATCAAAGTCCTGACAGACTATAGAGAATCCACAGGGCTGGAGAGTCTAACAAGGCACTCCCAGCAACTAACAGAGTGAGCGCATCAGCTAAGGAGGAGGAGGAGGAGGCCTGGACACCAGCCAAGCAGGTGGTGCGTTTGGGCTCTTTCTTCCTTAACTGACATTTACGCAATACGTCACTGCAGGACACATGCACTAAGAGAGACACGTCCTAGGCCATGCAAGAACCCTTCACAAGTCTAATAACACTATGTTCTCTGACCTTAGTGGAATTAAAATAGAAATCAATAATCAAATCATCTGGAAAAATCCCCAAGTTCTTAGAAATTAAACAACATAATTCTAAGTAACTCACTGGTCAAAGAGGAAGTCTGAAGAAAAATAAGAAAATATTTTGAACTAAATGAAAATAAAATCACATGTTAAAAGTTACAGCTTGCAGCTAAAGCACTATTCAGATGGATATTTATAGCAGTCAATTCTTATGTTAGGAAATGTCTTTTGGCCAGGCTCCGGGGCTCATGCCTATAACCCTAACACTCTGTGAGCCCGAGGGAGGCAGACTACCTGAGCTCAGGAGTCTTGAGACCATCTCTACTAAAAATATAAAAACCAGCTGGGTCCTATGGCAGGTGCCTATAGTAACCAGCTACTCGGAAGGCGGAGATAAGAAAATTGCTTAAACCCAAGAGTTTGAGGTTGCTGTGAGCCAGGACACCACAGCACTCTACCCAGGGTGACAGAGAGAAACTCTGCCTCAAAAAAAAAGAAAGAGGCTCGGCGCCCATAGCACAGTGGTTACGGCACCAGCCACATATGCTGAGGCTGGCAGGTTTGAGCCCGGTCCACACCAGCTAAATAACAATGACAAATGCAACAAAAAATAGCTGGGGGTTGTGGCGGGCACTTGAGGTCCCAGCTACTTGGGAGGCTGAGGCAAGATAATAGCTTAAGTCCAAGAGTTTGAGGTTGCTGTGAGCTGTGACACCACAGCATTCTACCCAGGGTGACATAGTGAGACGCTATCTCGAAAAAAAAAAAAGGTCTAAAGTCTAAGACTCTACCTTAAGAAACTAAAAAAGAAGGCGGTGCCTGTGGCTCAGTCAGTAGGGCGCCAGCTCCATATACCAACAGTGGTGGGTTCAAACCTGGCCCCAGCCAAGCTGCAACAAAAAACAGCCGGGTATTATGCAGGCACCTGTAGTCCCGGCTACTCGGGAGGCTGAGGCAAGAAAATCACCTAAGCCCAAGAGCTGAAGGTTGCTGTGAGCTGTGATACCACAGCACTCTATGGAGGGGGACAAAATGAGACTCTGTCTCTAAAAAAAAAAAAAAGAAAGAAAGAAAGAAACTAAAAAAGAGGCCAGATGTGGTAGCTCAGGCCTATAATCCTAGCACTCTGGGAGGCTGAGCTAGGAGGATCACTTGAGGTCAGGAATTCGAGGCCAGCCTAAGCAAGACT
>CAUYQV010074748.1:0-19110 GCA_963574575.1 Galagoides demidoff
GGCGTTGTGGCGGGTGCCTGTGGTCCCAGCTACTTGGGAGGCGGAGGCAGGAGACTCGCTTGAGCCCAGGAGTTGGAGGTTGCTATGAGCTGTGATGCCATGACACTCTACCCAGGGGGATAGCTTGAGGCTCTGTCTCAAAAAAAAAAAAAAAAAGATTATCTGAAATGGGGTAAAAGCAAGTGAAGAGGTTGAGAATGGTATCTCTAGCACATTGTAGAGAAGTGTTTCATGGTTCTGAATGATCCTATATCAACTATGGATTAGATTTAGAAGATCTCAGAAAGGTTGGATCAGTTTTATGGATAACCGAGAGAACTGGTCCAGAATTTACCAAATTTCCTAGGGCTACCCTATAAATCTTCTAGATGTGGAAAAAGAGAAGAACAGAAGATTCATGGTTATACTTCAGTCCCAAATTTCATCTTGGGTTTGAAACCAGACCAATCTCTGATAACAACGGAGAACAAAATGACATTTACCTTTGTGGGAACATTAGGCTACAGAAGTGCCCTATTGCCTTATTTGCATTTTCCAAAATTATGTAATTCTCACAGGGTATCATCCAGATAAAAAAACACCACAATGCTCAATTCTTGTGACTAGACACTGTATTGAAAAAGATGAAAACCTCAAAGAGACAGACATAAAATTTATACACACATTAAGGAAGGTTGTCATGGCAACTTTGCTTGAAGATATGTATTTTTAAATCTAAGTAAATTTGGCATTCAAAACATTTGCATCTCCCTGAAAAGTCTGTATCAAGAATATTAAAAAATTCCAAATTACTTCTGAATCTACACATTCTTGAAAGCTTAAAAAAATCCTATGAATATAATAGCAGAAGAGTCTTAAGCCCATATTTTCAGAAGGCTTTATATGATAAAAATCCAAAATGAAAGCCTAATAACATTATTCTTTCAGTCCCAGAAGCCTCAGCCTTCTCCCTTTAAGTCTTTAAACTGTAAGCAGGCTACGCCATATATTTTAAGCTCTAAAAATCAATTATCTATTAGCTGATGACCATGCAACATAAGAAATCATGAAAACTGAATACACCTAGTACTCCAGTATAATTAAGCAATAATTCATATAGATGAATATAATAGAATACATATTGCTCTTTTCTTTTGAGACAGAGTCTCAAGCTGTCATCCTGGGTAGAATGCCATGGAATTACAGCTCACAGCAACTTCAAACTCTTGGGCTTAAGTGATTGTCTTGCTGCAGCCACCCATAGTAGCTGGGATTACAGGCACCCGCCACAATGCCCAGCTATTTTTTTGTTGTAGTCACTGATGTTTGGCAGGCCCAGGCTAGATTTGAACCTGCCAGCTCAGGTGTATGTGGCTGGTGCCCTAGCCACTGAGCTACAGGCGCCAAGCCTAGTTAAAGAGCAAGTTATTGAGCTAACCTTTATTGAGTATAAATCTTTATTGAAGTTGAAGAGCTTTAATAACTTGCTCTTTAACTTAGCCAAACCAATTCTTAGTTTTGTGTCTTCTCACTTTGAAAGTTCTCCAGTATTCCTAAACAGCATCTATGTTGATAGTTTTCCTTGATAAGATACCTAGTTTAGGCTCAGCACCCTGTGCTCAGTGGTTAGGGCGCTGGCAATATACACCGGGGCTCTTGGGTTCGAACCAGGCCCTGGCCTGCTAAACAATGACAACTACAATAACAACAACAAAAAAAATAGATGGGCAATGTGGAGGGTGCCTATAGTTCCAGCTACTTGGGAGGCTGAGGCAAGAGAATCGCTTAAGTCCAAGAATTTGAGGCTGCTGTGAGCTGTGATGCCATGGCACTCTACCAAGGGCGACACAGTGAGACTCTGTCTCCAAAAAAAAAAAGATACCTGGTTTAATTCTCTTGCTCAAACAACGAACATAAAGAAATAGTTTGACTTCCACAGTTCCTTTGGCTTTGTTCCTCACTACCACCTTTAACTGAGGCCTTCTGTGTTGTCGTGTAGTCATCTACAAGTTCCTTCTGTATTCCTTTTGGCTAATCTAGAGGGTCCTTGAGCAGCTTTCAAACAAAGGACTTGGAGAACTCTGGGTACTAGAAGGTAGAGGGTGGTGCTTGTTTTGATATGTGATATTGTGGGGTCCTCCCTCCTGGAGTATAGCACTGAAGACAGAGAACACAGTAACAATGTAATGTCTGTTTTGTTCACTGGTATATTCCCAGTGCATAGCATTCAGTCTGACATGAATTAGTGCTCAATAAACAACTGTTTCACAAATGGGTCCCACTTCTTTGGGTAGGAATGAAAAAGTCAGAATAGGGATAAAAGTCATATTGGCTAGAGAGCATAGTGCTCTGACAAAAAAGAAGTAGATGCAGGCTCGGCGCCTGTGGCTCAACCAGCTAAGGCGCCAGCCACATAGAACACTAAGGTGGCGGGTTTGAATCCAGCCCGGCCTGCCAAACAACAATGACGGCTGCAACCAAAAAATAGCCAGGTGTTGTGGCAGGCGCCTGTGGTCCCAGCTACTTGGGAGGCTGAGGCAGGAGACTCGCTTGAGCCCAAAAGTTGGAGGTTGCTGTGAGCTGTAATGCCATAGCACTCTACCCAGGGTGACAGCTTGAGGCTCTGTCTCAAAAAAAACAAAAACAAAAACAAAAAACCCTGATCTTCAAACATTTCCTGGTTCAATGATGTTGATCAAGTGATAAGCTATAGAAGAGACAAATGACTACTTGTTTCCAAACTACTCACATTTTAATTAATATTTTGTGTACACAGTCTACTGTAAATCTACATTCACATCTAATATAGGCATCACTGAAAGATGGTCACACAACTTTTTTTTTTTTTTTTTTGAGACAGAGTCTCAAGCTATTGTCCTGGGTAGAGTTCCATGGTGTCACAACTCACAGCAACCTCCAACTCTTGGGCTTAAGAGATTCTCTTGCCTCAGCCTCCCAAGTAGCTGGGACTACAGGTGCCCACCACAACGCCCAGCTATTTTTTAGTTGTAGTTGTCATTGTTGTTTGGCGGGCCCAGACTGGATTTGAATCTGCCAGCTCCAGTATATGTGGCCGCTGTCCTAGTCGCTTGAGCTATACGCACTGAGCCTAAACATTTTCTTAAATACTTCCATTAATTGGGTACATGGCATATCACAAAGTACAATTAGCATTATAGGTAGTTTGATTATCTAATTTTTTAAACTATTAAATAATACCAATAATTGATTTTATTTTATTCTGTATGTTCTTTATTCTATACACTGTAGAATAAAAACTGCATTCACTTAATCAAAAATACTTATTGATGAAAGATTCCTTTCTGGGAATCTAAGGTGGGAGAATCACTTGAGGCCTGGAGTTCAAGACAAGCCTGGGCAATGTAGTGAGACTTCATCTCTACAAAAAATAAAATTAAAATTTGTGACTCACCACCCATAGTACAGTGGTTCAAGCCCAGCCCGGGCCAGTTAAACAATGACAACTGCAACAAAAAATAGTCGGGCATTGTGGCAGGCACCTATAGTCCCAGACTACTTGGGAAATTGAGGCAAGATAATTGCTTAAGCCCAAGAGTTTGATGTTGCTGTGAGCTGTGATGCCATGGCACTCTACCGAAGGTGACATAGTGAGACTCTGCCTCAAAAAAAAAAAAAATTGGCTCAGCACCCTTAGCACAGTGGTTATAGTGCCAGCCACATACACCAGGTTTGGCGGGTTCGATCCCAGCCTAGGCCAGCTAAACAACAACTACAACAAAAAAATAGTCGGGTGTTGCAGCCGGTGCCTTTAGTCCCAGCTACTTGGGAGGCTGAGGCAAGAGAATCACTTCAGCCCAAGAGTTTGAGGTTGTTGTGAGCTATGATGTCACAGTACTCTACTGAGGGCAACATAGCGATACTCTGTCTAAAAAAATAATAATAATAAAATAAAAATGTGTTAGTATTTTAGATGTAAATAAATGGTTTTATAAAAAATTACCAAATAGGGGCTGTGCCCGCAGCTCAGTGTGTAGGGTGCTGGCCACATACACCAAGGCTGGCAGGTTCAAACTTGGCCCAGGCCAGCTAAAACAACAATAGCAGCAACAACAACAACAACAACAAATAGCTAAGCATTGTGGTGGGTGCCATAGTCTCAGCTATTTGGGAGGCTGAGGCAAGAGAATTGCTTTAGCCCTAAGAGTTTGAGGTTGCTGGGAGCTGTGATGCCACAGCAGTCTAGCCAGAGTGACAGTTTGAGACTCTGTCTCAAAAAAAAAAAAAAAAAAAATTACCAAATAGGCTGGGCATGGTGGCTCATGCCTATAATCCTAGTACTGTGGGAAGCCAAACTGGGTGGACTGCTTGAGCTCACGAGTTTGAGACCAGCCTGAGCAAAAAGCAAAACCAATCTTAGCTAAAAATAGAAAAACTGAGGCAAGAGGATCCCTTGATCCCAAGTTGGAGGGTGGAGGTTGCTGTGAGCTACAATGCCATGGCACTCTATCCAGGGTGACAGCTTGAGACTCTGTCTCAAAAAATATATATATACATGACTTATTTGCTCATGGCATATTATCACACACTACATCAAGATCCATTCCTAGTCTCTATACAGCCACCAAGCTGAAAAACCAATTAATTGGGGAATGAAACTAAAAGAAAAAATGTCATTTCTTACCTGCATGTTTTACAAAGTGGCTCCCAACTCAAATTTTACAATTATCTACTCAGTGTCATAGAATTCTATAAATCAAACATTAAAATTGATCTGCTTTAGAAGTCCATTCCCTAAAGCTGTTATAAAAGTAAAGTAGCAAAGGAATATCTTTAAAATTTATTAAGTGAAAAGGAAACTATACTGCTTGGAATGTACTATGTAAAAACATATGTATATGAAATAGGAAAAAATTTAAACAGTTGTACAAATATGATTGGGTTGGCAGTATTATTTTTTCTTTAAAAATTTTTCTTTTAATACATATATTACTGTTATATTACTCTTTTAATAATTTACTTTTAGCTGTTATGAACAGCACACCATTTGAAACTATTGCTGATTCCTCCTTAAAAGGAACTAAATACTTGGGGCATGGTGGTTAAGTACCTGTAGTCCCAGCTACTCAGGGGGGTGAGGTTGGAAGATCTCTTGAGCCCAAGAGTTTGAATTTAGCCTGAGTAACACAGAAAAAAAGTCTCACTTTGTTCCCCTCGATAGATTGTCATGGTAGCGTATCTCACAGCTACCTCCAACTCTTGGGCTCAAGCAATCCTCTTGCCTCAGTCTTTCAATTAACTGGGACTACAGACACTCATCACAACACCTGACTATTTTTTAAAGACAAGGTCTCGCTCTTGCTCAGGCTGGTCTCAAACTTATGAGCTCAAGCAACCTGCCCACGTTGGCCTCCCAGAGTGCTAGGATTACTTATAGGTGTGAACTCACTGTGCCTGGCCAAAAATATATTTTAAATTAAAAAAAAAAAAAAAAAAAACTAAGTAAGGCTGGTCGTAGCAGCTATCACCTATAATCCTAGCACTCTGAGAGGCCGAGGTGGATGGATTGCCTGAGCTCAGGAGTTCTAGACCAGCGTGATCAAGAGCCACACCAGGTCTCTAAAAATAGCCAGGCACTGTGGTTGGTACTTGTAGTCCCAGCTACTTGTGAGGGTGAGGCAAGAGGATCTCTTAAGCCCAAGAGTTTGAGGTTGCTGTGAGCTATGATGATGCCATGGCACTGTACCAAGGGTGACTGACACTGTCTCTCTCTCTATATATATGTATTTATATACACACACACTATAGTAGTCCTACAATGCTATAAAACATTAAAACTTATTCCTCTTAACCAGGGGTCCTCAAACTTTTTAAACAGGGGGCCAGCTCACTGTCCCTCAGACTGTTGGAAGGCCAGACTGTGGGTCCGGGACAAGTCAGTTGCTAAGCAGGACAGGCAGCAGCAGCAAAAACACCTGGCGGGCTGGATAAATGCCCTCGGTGGACCACATGTGGCCTGTGGGCCATAGTTAGAGGACCCCTGCAACTACTTATAATTTTGTGTCCTTTCAGAAATCCCTCCCTATCCTCCCTTATCCCCCTTCCAGCCTCTAGTAACCTCTGCTCTGCTTTTACTTGTGAGATCAACTTTTCTCAGCTTTTGTATGTGAGCGAAAACATGTGTTCAACTTTCTGTTTCTGGCTTACTTAACATAATGTCCTCCAGCTTGCTGACAGGACCTCATTATTATGTTATGGCTGAATAGTATTCCATTGTATATGAGTACCACATTTACTTTATCCATTCACCTGTTGTTGGACACTTGGCTTGATTCCATATCTTAGTTACTGTGAACAGTGCTGCAATGAATTTGGGAGTGCAGAAACTTTCTCTTTTTCTTTAGAGACAGAGTCTTCCTGTGTCACCCTTGGTAGAGTGCCATGGCATCACAGCTTGCAGCAACCTCCAGCTCTTGGGCTTAGGTGATTTTCTTGCCTTAGACGCCACACCTGGCTATTTTTGTTTTCATTGCAGTTTGGCCAGGCTGGGTTCAAACCACCACCCTCAGTATATGGGGCTGGCGCCCCACTCACTAAGCCATAGGCACTGCCTGTAGGTACCTTTTTAATTCACCGATTGCCTTTCCTTTGGGTAAATGCTCAGTAATAGGATTGTTGGATTATATGGTAGTTCTCTTCCCACTGAGGATATTAAGATAAATTGAAATTCAGATCACTTACTCATTCTCTTCTTTTTTTTCTTTTTCAGACAAAGTCTCACTACATCACCCTCAATACAGGGCATTATAACTCAAGGCAACCTCAAATTCTTGGGCTTAAGCGATTCTCTTGCCTCCTCTTCCAAAGTAGCTGGGACTACAGGTGCCTGCCACAACACCCAGCTGTTTTTTGTTGCAGTTGTCATTGTTGTTCAGCTGGCCCTGGCCAGGTTCAAACCTGCCAGCCTCGGTGTATGTGGCTGGTGCTGTAACCACTGTGCTATGGGCACCTTACTCACTCTTTTTTGTCTAGTGTTTACCTATCTTCACTTACAGTAATTCTTCTAGCTAGAATGAAAAACTGTTTTAGTTTGCCACCAAACCTACTGTATGCTCTAAGAACTAAATGAGATAAGGTATAAAAAGCACTTGGTTCATAACAAATGCTTGTTGCAGGCTCGGCACCTGTAGCTCAGTGGCTAGGGTGCCACATAAACCAGGGCGCCACATAAACCAGGGCTGGTAGGTTCAAACCCAATCCAGGCCAGCCAAACAACAATAACTACAACCAAAAAATAGCAGTGGCTCAGCACCTGTGGCTCAAGCAGCTAAGACACCGGACACATACACATGAGCTGGCAGGTTCGAATCCAGCCTGGGACTGCCAAACAACGACAGCTGCAATCAAAAAATATCCTGGTGTTGTGGCAGGTGCCTGGGGTCCCAGCTACTTGGCAGGCAAAGGCAGGAGAATCGCTCGAGCCCAATAGTTGGAGGTTGCTGTCGGCAATGGCTCTACCCAGGGCAATAACTTAAAGCTCTCTCTCAGAAAAAAAAAAAAAAAAAGCAGGGCATCGTAGCAGGCACCTGTAGTCCCAGCTACTTGGGAGGCTGAGGCAAAATCGCTTAAGCCCAAGAGTTTGAGGTTTCTGTGAGCTGTGACCGTACGGCACTCCACCGAGGGCAACATAGTGAGACTGTCTCCAAATAAAACAACTCCAAATGCTTATTGCAGTCCCTTGTTCTACTTTCTTTTTTTGACTGGGGCTGGGTTTGAACCCTTACCTCTGGCATATGGGGTTGGCACCCTACTCCTTTGAGTCACAGGCACTGACCCCCCTTGTTCTACTTTCTTTTTTTTTTTTTTTTTTTTTGAGATGGAGCCTCAAGCTATTCCCCTGGGTAGAGTGCCACGGCATCACAGCTCATAGCAACCTCCAACTCCTGGGCTCAAGCGAGTCTCCTGCCTCCGCCTCCCAAGTAGCTGGGACCACAGGCGCCCGCCACAACGCCCGGCCATTTTTTTATTTTTTGGTTGCAGCCATCATTGTTGTTTGGTGGGCCCAGGCTGGGGATTCGAACCCGCCACCTTAGGTGTACGTGGCTGGCGCCTTAGCCAATTGAGCCACAGGCGCCCGAGCCCCTTGTTCTACTTTCTGGTTAACTATACATTATTACTGAAAGTTTCAGTCTCACTCCTTTTTTATCAGTGCACGTCACTCACAATAGCTCAAAGCAACACTGTACTAAGCTTTTTTGGCTGTGCTAATTCCTCTGACTTACAAGTTAACAGTAACTGCTTTGTTGTCATATCCTCCCCCCAGCTCCTCTCCTTCTATCTTAATCATTAGTCTTGGTAACTTGAGAAAAAGGTATAGTACTGGGCTAAGAAAAAATAAAGTTATAAATATCAATTCACTTTTGTTATAAAAAGCTGCCTATGAAAATGGTATTCATTTCTCTCCCAGGCATATTCTTAGTTAGTTAGTTACTAACTACTACTAATCTGCTCTTTGATGCTAGCAGTCATTGTCCTCAGCTTTACACAAGCAGTAGATTTGTGTTAAGTGGGTTTTTTTGTTTTTTGTTTTTAGAGACAGAGTCTTACTTTGCTGCCCTCGATAGAGTGCTGTGGCATCACAGCTCACAGCAACCTCCAGCTCTTGGGCTTAGAAGATTCTCTTGCCTCAGCCTCCTGAGTAGCTGGGACTATAGTGCCTGCCACAATGCCCGGCTATTTTGTTTGTTGCAGTTTGGCTGGGGCTGGTTTTGAACCTGCCACCCTCAGTATATGGGGCTGGCTCCCTACTCAGTGAGCCACAGGCGCTGCCCATGTTAAGTGGTTTTTAATCTGTCAACATAACCGCATGTGAAAAAAATACACTTTATAGGTTAATAGTGCTTTTTATTAATTAGGAGGGAAAAAAAGACGATTTTGGAGAAGAACTTTAAGCAATACCACCACTACAAACCTTCAACAAAAATTCTTTTTTTTTTGAGACGGAGCCTCAAGTTATCCCCCTGGGTAGAGTGCCATGGCATGACAGCTCATAGCAACCTCCAACTCCCGGGCTCAAGCGAGTCTCCTGCCTCTGCCTCCCAAGTAGCTGGGACCACAGGCGCCTGCCACAACACCGGGCCATTTTTTTTTTTTTGGTTGCAGCCATCGTTGTTGTTTGGCGGGCCCGGGCTGGGGATTCGAACCCGCCACCTTAGGTGTACGTGGCTGGCTCCTTAGCCAATTGAGCCACAGGCGCTGAGCCAACAAAAATTCTTAAGATTATCTCTTAAAAGTTGAAACACCATCTCAAATTTCAATATAATGATTTTTCTTTTCCTTTTCTTTTCTTCCAAGCCAGAGTCTTAATCTGTTGCCCAGGCTAGAATGCGATGGTCATAAACTAGCTTCCAGCAACCTCAAATTCCTAGATTCAAGTGATCCTCCTGCCTTAGCCTCCCATGTAACTGGGACTATAGGCACAAGCCACAGCGCCTGGCTAATTTTTCTACTTTTAGTAGAGACATAGCTCTTGCTTAGGCTGGTCTCCAACTCATGACCTCAGCCTCCCAGAGTGCTAGGATTATAGGTGTGAGCCACTGCAAATGGCCTACTGAAGATTTTTCTTAAGGTAGTGAACTAATTTCATTTCATTTTCTTTTTTTTTTTTTTGAGGCAAAGCCTCAAGCTGTCCTCCTGGGTAGAGTGACATAGCATCACAGCTCACAGCAACCTCCAACTCCTGGGCTCAAGAGAGTCTCAGGCCTCCGCCTCCCAAGTCGCTGGACTACAGGTGCCCACCACAACGCTGGCTATTTTTTGGTTGCAGCCATTGTTGTTTGGCAGGCCTGGGCTGGATTCGAACCAGTCAGCTAAGGTGTATGTGGCTGGAGCCTTAGCCACTTGAGCCACAGGCGCTGAGCCTAATTTCATTTCTTAAATGCTTACTGTAATACCTAGTTTGTCCTATCTATGGCTTTATCATGTACAAATACTTAACTTTTGAGCCAGGCATGGTAGCTCACATGGGTAATCCCATAATGTCAGGAGACAGAGGCAGGAGGATCCCTTGAGCTCAGGAGTTTGAGGCTGCAGTGAGCTATAATCGTGTCACTGCACTCTAGCATTGAAGATAGAATGCTATTTTAAAAACCTTGAGAAACTATATATATATGTTTTGATAGGACCCCAAAAAACATATGTATGTGTGTGTGTGTGTATTTGATAGAATGGATGGAGGAGGCCATTAGTAAAGTTAAAAAGAATGACAAGAGGGCAGTGACCCCATGTGCTGGAGGTGGCAGGTTCAAACCCAGCCCCAGCCAAAAACTGCCAAAAAAAAAAAAAAAGAATGACAAGAATATCTGAGACGGGAAAGAGGGAGACAGAAGGCAGGGATGACAAAAATCTGGAAAGACAATATTAATGTTCCAGTTGTAGTTGTTCATAATGTAGTAAAGGAAAAGAATACTATGTATAATATATAAAAATTATCTATGCATCATGAGTAGAGGATCTACATTAGACTCTTAACAGTGGTTCACTTCAAATACTGAAACTATAGGTGACTGGGTTTGCCTTTTTTTTTTTAAATTTTATTTTTTGCCATTTTTGGCCAGGGCTGGGTTTGAACCCGCCACCTCTGGCATATGGGGTCAGCACCCTATTCCTTTGAGCCACAGCCGCTGCCCTGCCATTTTTTTCTATATTTTTCTACAATATTTTCATGATAAAACAGAAATTTTTCTTTTTAAGTCAAGACTTTTTTTTTTTTTGAGACAGAGTCTTACTACGTCACCCTCAGTAGAGTGCTGTAACATCATAGCTCACAGCAACTTCAAACTCTTGGGCTTCAGAGATTCTCTCACCTCATCCTCCCAAGTACCTGGGACTACAGGAACCCACCAAAACACCCACCTGGCTTTTTGTTGCAGTTCGGCCAGGCCTGGTTCGAACCCACCACCCTTGGTATATGGGGCTGGCACCCTACCCATTGAGCCATAGGCACTGCCCTTGTTTTGCGACAGAGTCTCATTAGGTCACCCTTGTTAGACTGCGGTGACATCACAGCTCATAGTAACCATAAACTCTTGGGCTTAAGTGATTCTCTTGCTTCAGCCTCCAAAGTAGCTAGGACTACAGGTAACCACAACAACGCCTGGCTATTTTTTGGTTGTAGTTGTCATTGTTGTTTGGTAGGTCTGGGCTGGATTCAAACCTACCAGGTCTGGTGTATGTGGCTAGTGCCCTAGTGGCTGAGTTACAGGTGCCAAGCCAGCAAGTGAGTTTTTCACTTCTCCCAAACACTTGCACACAATTAATGCTGCTTTAAATTTTATTAGCACAAAGTGTGGAAGGGGACTTTCAGTTCCTAAGAAATGTTTCTTTTTTTTTTTTTTTTTTGAGACAGAGTCTTACTTTGTCACCCTCGGTAGACTGTCATGGTGGTGTAGCTCACAGCAACCACAAACTCTTGGGTTCAAGTGATCCCCTTCCCTTAGTCTCCTGAGTAGCTGGGACTATAGGCGCCCACAACAATGCCCGGCATTTTTAGAGATGGGGTCTCACTCTAGCTCAGGCTGGTCTCCAAATCCTAAGTTCAGGCAATCAACCCATCTTGGCCTCCCAGAGTGATTAGGTTTTTCTTTTTTTTTTAAGACAGGAGACTCACACTGTCACCCTGGGTAGAGAGCTGTGGCATCACAGCAACCTCCAACCTCTGGACTCAAGCGAGTCTCCTGCCTTCGCCTCCCGAGTAGCTGGGACCACAGGTGCCTGCCACAATGCCTGGTTATTTTTTGGTTGCAGCCGTCATTGTTGTTTGGTGGGCCCAGGCTGGATTTGAACCCGCCATCTTGGGTGTACGCAGCTGGTGCCTTAGCCACTTGAGCCACAGGCGCCAAGCCTGTGTTTAGGTTCTTAATAAAACACTTCTGAACTACCAAAAAGAATGCAAATTGAAATCAGTGAAGAAAAATACAGTTTCCTTTTGTTTGTTTTTTTGAGACAGAGTCTCACTTTGTCACCCTTAGTAATGAGTGCCACGGCATCATAGCTCACAGCAACCTCAAATTACACTGGGTTTAAGTGATTCTCTTGTCTCAGTTTCCCAAGTACCTGGGAATACTGTTGCCTGCCACAACACCTGGTTATTTTTAGAGACAAGGTCTTGCTCTGGCTTAGGCTGGTCTCAAACCTGTGAGCTCAGGCAATCCACTAACTTCAGCCTCCCAAGTGCTAAGATTACAGGCGTGAGCCACCATGTCTGGCCAAGAAATAAAGTTTTTAAAAATCCCAAAAGCAGAGGGCAGCACCTGTGGCTCAAGGAGTAGGGTGCTGGCCCCATATACTGGGCATGGCAGGTTCAAATCCAGCCCCAGCCAAAAATTGCAAAAAACCCCCCCCAAAACAGGCTGTGCCTGTGGCTCAAGGAGTAGGGCACTGGCCCCATATACCAGGATGGTGGGTTCAAACCTGGCCCCTGCCAAAAACTGTAAAAAACAAAAAACACCCCGCAAAGCTACAAAACTTAAATTTCTTATTTTAATACAAATTAAAGATGCACATGATGGTTCAATAACTTTGCGGCCCTCAGTAGAATGCTGTGGCATCACGGTTCACGGCAACCTCAAACTCTTGGGCTTAAGCAATTCTCTTGCCTCAGCCTCTCAACTAGCTGGAACTATAGGCGCCTGCCACAATACCTGGCTATTTTTTTAGAGATGAGGTCTAGCTCTGGCTTAGGCTGGTCTCGAATTCATGAACTCAGGCAATCCACCTGCCTCAACCTCCCAGAGTGTTAGGATTACAGGCATCAGCCACCATGCCTGGCCAGTTTCTGGGTTTTTAAAACTAATTTGTATGAACTCTTTATATGTAATATGGCTATTACCCCTCTCTATCATATGTTTTGCAAATATTTTCATACATCTTTATTTTCTTTTTTTATCCTCTTTGGTTGTGGTTCTGATTTTTAGTTCATGCTCTCTCTTTTCTTTTATATTTTATTTTCTAAACATTTTTCCTAGAGAAAGGAGCTTGCTGTTACTCAGGCTGGTCTCAAACTCCTGGTTTCAAATTATCCCCCTCCTTAAAGCACCTTCTCCCCAGTGCTAGGTTTATAGATGTCAGCCACTGCACCTGGCCTATCATCTTTCTTTCTTTCTTTTTTTAAAGGTCTTATTATTTCTTTTCTTTTTTTGTTTTTTTGGCCGGGGCAGGGTTTGAACCCGCCACCTCTGGCATATGGGGCTGGTACCCTACCCTTTCAAGCTATAGGCACCACCCTCTATCATCTTTCTTTTTTTTTTTTTGAGACAGAGCCTCAAGCTATCCCCCTGGATAGAGTGCTATAGCCTCACAGCTCACAGCAACCTCCAACTCCTGGGCTCAAGCGAGTCTCCTGCCTCTGCCTCCCAAGTAGCTGGGACCACAGGCGCCTGCCACAACACCCGGCTATTTTTTGGTTGCAGCCGTCATTGTTGTTTGGCGGGCGGCTGGATTCAAACCCGCTGCCTTAGGTGTATGTGGCTGGTGCCTTAGCTACCTGAGCCACAGGTGCCGAGCCTATCATCTTTCTTAATGACAGATTCACTATGTTTAGTATATGACATAATAATAAATACTAACATTTGAAATTCTGCTATTTCCACAAATGAGAAGTAGTGGACTACTACAGTACTGCTAGGGTTTTCAGCAAAATGGAAGGATAATCCTCAATCTAGGTTTTTCACATAAAAGGGGGACTTCAAAAAACATTCAGACTCAACAATTATTTTCCAAATGCTTCAGAATAATTCAAAACGTATACTAGCCATGAGGCCAAAAAACAGCAAATGCAAGGTAGATTACCTAATGTCTTACTCAAATGTAATAAAAATGATTAAAAGCCAGACTAATTTATGGTCAGAATATAAAAATATTAATCTAAAAAATAAAATTATGGGAAGTCTTTTTTATTTCCCTTCAAGGTGATTTACTGCAAGTACAAAAAGGAGTTAAAATTTTGTTTCTGTTTTAAGAAAATTCAGAAAACATGATTTCCAACATGTGCAGAAAAATTTCTTTCTTCAAGAATATTCAGTTGAGAGATCAAAACTAAGAAAAAGAATATGAAAATAATGGTATAGGGCGGCATTCATAGCTCAGTAGGGTAGGGCGCTGGCATATACATCAAGACTGGTAGGTTCAAACCCAGCCCAGGCCAGCTAAAGCAACAAGGACAATTACAACAACAACAGCAACAACAAAAAATAGCGAGATGTTTGTGGCTGGCACCTAAAGTCCCAGCTACTTGGGAGGCTACTGCAAGAGAATGCTTAAGCCCAAGAGTCGGAGGTTGCTGTGAGCTGTAATGCCATGGCACTCTACCCAGGGTGACAGCTTTGAGACTCTGTCTCAAAAAAAAAAAAAGAGGCTCGGCGCCTGTGGCTCAAGTGGCTGAGGTGCCAGCCACATACACCTAAGGTGGCGAGTTCAAATCCCCAGCCCGGGCCCGCCAAACAACAATGATGGCTGCAACCAAGAAATGGCCGGGCATTGTGGCGGGCACCTGTAGTCCCAGCTACTTGGGAGGCTGAGGCAGGAGATTTGCTTGAGCCCAGGAGTTGGAGGTTGCTGTGAGCTGTGATGCCATGGCCCTCTACGCAGGTGGATAGCTTGAGGCTCTGTCTCAAAAAAAAAAAAGGAAAGAATGGCATAGAAAGTGATAAAAATAGTAGGCTAAAGCTTCTCATTAAAATTATCAGTATATTTGTGCGACATACCATCACTGTAATACTATATTAAGCATAAATTTATATCATGAATTAAGAGAACATGATATACAAAAATCCAAACACATATACCCCCAATATTCTGAAAAATAATTTTTTCCAGATATTTCAATAACAGTTAAAATATGTAAAAAAAAATTAAGAAAATGTGATATATAAAAACTCAAATTTACATAATAAAGTACCAATAATTTTTTTTATATTACAAAACAATACTTGGTCTATAAAAGGATTCAACACCAATTTTTTTTTCTTTTTTGTTTTTTTTGAGATAGAATCTCACTTTGCTGCTCCTGGTATAGTGCCATGGCATCATAGCTCACAGCAACCTCAGACTCCAGGGCTCAACTAGATTCTCTTACCTCAGCCTCCCTAGTAGCTGAGACTACAGGTACCCACCACAATACCTAGCTATTTTTATAGGTGGGGTCTCACTCTAGCTCAGGCTTGTCTCAAATTTGTGAACTCAGGCAATCCACCCTCCTCGGACTCCAGAGTGCTGGGATTATAGGCATGAGCCACTGTGCCAGGCCAAACACTGATTTTCTAAATGGTTATTTTCCTTAGTCTATTTTACAGAGAATTAAAATGTACAAATTTTAATCTCTCTTTGAGACAGTGATCCAAGCTTCTTCCCTTGATGTTGTTACCAGTTCATACTTTGTTTCAATAACTTGTCCCTTCACAGAAAGTAAGTGTAGTCTCTTCACTAATACACTCAGGAGTACTGTGGTCACCATATATGCAAACCTAGATAGAAAGAAAGTCAATTAGCTACTAAAGATTAATAATTTTATATATATCTATATATATATAGAGATAGATAGATAGATAGATAGATAGATATATTTTTTTTTTAGACAAAATCTCAGCCCTGGGTAGAGTGCTGTGGCATCACACTTCACAGCAACCTCAAACTGTTTGGGCTTAGGCAATTCTCTTGCCTCAGCCTCTCAAGTAGCTGGGACTATAGGCGCCCACCACAATGCCCAGCTATTTTTTTGTTGCAGCTGTTGTAGTTCAGCTGGGTCAGGTTTGAACTTGCCAGCCTAGGTGTATGTGGCTGGTGCCCTACCCACTGAGCTATGGGTGCTGCTTAAAAATTATATTTTAATTTTATAGCTTGCTCATTCTCATCAATGCTGATCATCATGATTTTTCTTTTTCTTTCTTTCTTTCTTTTTTATTTTTTTAGAGACAGAGTTTCACTTTATTGCCCTTGGTAGAGTGCTGTGGAGTCACAGCCCACAGCAACCTCCAACTCTTAAGCCCAGTCAATTCTCCTTCCTCAGCCTCTCAAGTATCTGGGACATAAGCGCCCACCAAAATGCCTGGCTATTTTTTGTTGCAGTTTGGCTGGGGCTGGGTTTGAACCCACCACCCTTGATATATGAGGCCAGCCCTACTCACTGAGCCACAGGCACTGCCCTCTTTTTCTTTTTTTGAGACAGAGTTTTATTATGTCGCCCTCAGTAGAGTAGTGATATCACAGCTCACAGCAATTTCAAACTCTTAGGCTTAAGCGATTCTCTTTTTTTTTTAGAGACAGAGCCTCAAGCTGTCCCCCTGGGTAGAGTGCCATGGCATCACAGCTCACAGCAACCTCCAACTCCTGGACTCAAGCGAGACTCCTGCCTCAGCCTCCCAAGTAGCTGGGACCACAGGCACTTGCCACAACGCCCGGCTTTTTTTTTTTTTTTTTTTTTGGTTGCAGCCAGCATTGTTTGGCGGCCTGGGCTGGATTCGAACCTGCCACCTTAAGTGTATGTGGCTGGAGCCTTAGCCACTTGAGCCACAGGCGCCGAGCCTTAAGTGATTCTCTTGCCTCAGCCTCCCAAGGAGCTGGGACTACAGGCACCCGCCATAACGGCCAGCTATTTTTTGTTGTTGTAGTTGTTGTTTGGCAGGCCCGGGCTGGGTTTGAACTCACCAGTCCTGGTGTATGTGGCTATCACTAAGCCACAGGCGCCGAGCCTCATCATGATTTTTAAGTATAGAATCTGGAATGTTTTTCACTTTACCTCAACTCTGGGCATTCCTGCGTGCCTGAGAATCCAAGCGAGGAAAAAGTTTTCCTTGCTAATTCATCATCAAATCGATCTGGATCAAACCTAAAAAGAAACTTTGAGGTTAATCACAATGTAGCTCCAATGGCATTTTACATATTGACACTAAAAGAACACAAGTATATAATAAAGTTAAAAATCTACTGAAAATAGAAAGTGCTGTCACATTATATTTCTTTTCTTTGAGACAGAGCCTCAAGCTATCCCCCTAGGTAGAGTGCCATGGCATGACAGCTCATAGCAACCTCCAACTCCTGGGCTCAAGCGAGTCTCCTGCCTCCGCCTCCCAAGTAGCTGGGCCCGCAGGCGCCCACCACAACGCCCGGCCATTTTTTGGTTGCAGCCATCATTGTTGTTTGGTGGGCCTGGGCTGGGGATTCAAACCTGCCACCTTAGGTGTACGTGGCTGGCGCCTTAGCCGATTGAGCCACAGGCACTGAGCCCACATTATATTTCAATATCATCTATTCTCTTCCAGTTTCTTACTTTATTATTTATTTATTTATTTATTTTTTGAGACAGAGTCTCAAGCTATCGCCCTGGGTAGAGTGTCATGACCTCACAGCTCGCAGCAACCTCTAACTCTTGGGTTTAAACGATTCTCTTGCCTCAACTTCCCAAGTAGCTGGGACTAGAGGCGCCCGGCACAATGCCTCGCTATTTTTTTTTTCTGTTTTTTTGGTTGTAGTTGTCATCATTGTTGTTTGGGGGGCCTGGGCTGGATTCAAACCTGCCAGCTCTGGAGTAGGTGGCTGGCACCCTAGGGACTTGAGCTACAGGTGCCAGGCCATTACTTTATTATTTCTAAACCACAGATGCAAAATACATTTCTCAGACCTAGCAAGGAATGAGATTATGTGTTTTATCATTTTATGAACTACAAGGATACATCATACAAAATCATATAATGCAGGCATCCTCAAACTACGGCCCACGGGCCATATGTAGCCCACCTAGGACATGTATCAGGTCTGCTGGGTGTTTTTGCTGCCGCTACCTGTCCTGCTTAGAAGCCAACTCGTCCCGGGGCCCGCAGTTTGGCCCTCCAATGGTCTGAGGGACAGTGAATTGGCCCCCTGTTTAAAAAGTTTGAGGACCCCTGATAGAATGAATAAGTTTAGGACCCGTTACATGAGAAGCATGTTATATGACATCTTCAATTAAAATATTGGTAAAAACTAAATATGACACATGATCCAGCAATACACTCTTAGACATCCCAAAGAAATAAAATTGTATGTCCACACTAAAACCTGTTTTTAGCAGGCTCAACACCTATAGCATAGTGGTTATGGCGTCAGCCACATGCACTGAGGGTGGTGCGTTCGAACCCAGCCTGGGCCTACTAAACAACCACTCCAACAGTAAAAAAAATAGCCAGGCATTGTAGCTGGCGCCTGTAGTCCTAGCTACTTAGGAGTCTGAGGCAAGAAAACTGCTTAGGCCCAAGAGTTTGAAGTTGCTGTGGCTGTGACGCTACAGCACTCTATCGAGGGTGACATGGTGAGACTTTGTCTCAAATAAATAAATAAGTAAGTAAATAAATAAATAAATAGCTTGGCACCTGTAGCTCAGCAGCTAGGGTGCTGACCACATACACTGGAGCTGGAGGGTTCCAATCCAGCCCGGGTCTACCAACAACAGTGACAACTACAACCAAAAAGAAAAAAAAACCGGGCATTGTGGCAGGCGCCTGTAGTCCCAGCAACTTAGGAGGTTGAGGCAAAAGAATCCCTTAAGCCGAAGAGTTTCAGGTTGCTGGGAGCTGTGATATCACAGCACTCTACTGAGGGTAACATAGTGAGACTCTGTCTCAAAAAATAAAAACATGTTTATAGTAGTTTCATTCATAATAGTAAAATATTAGAAACAACCCCAAATGTCATGGGTGGATAGTTGAAGAAAATCTAGCACATCCAGACAATGGAATATTATTCAGCCATTAAAAAGGACATCCAACAAACTACATGAACCTCAAGGGCATTAAGTTTAGTGAAAAAATCAATGTCTTCATTCTCCTCTGTGTGACAACTATAGTTGTCCCTCAGTATCCGCAATTGGTTCCAGGACCTCTCTGCATGGATACCAAAATCTGTGGATGCTCAAGCTCTTTATATAAGAAGGTACAAAATTTACATAGAACCTATGCATATCCTTCCATATACTTTTCTTTTTATTTATTTATTTTAGAGCCAGAGTCTCACTTTGTCACCCTCAGTAGAGTGCCACGGCATCACAGCTCACAGCGACCAACTCCCGGGCTTGGGCGATTCTCCTGCCTCAGCCTCCTGAGTAGCTGGGACCACAGGTGCCCA
>CAUYQV010074750.1:0-14167 GCA_963574575.1 Galagoides demidoff
GAAAAACATACCAAGCTCATGGCTGGGAAGAATCAACATTGTTAAAAAGTCCATACTACCCAAAGCAATCTACAGATCTAATGCAATCCCTATTAAAGCACCATTGTCATACTTTAAAGAACTTGAAAAAATAGTACTTCATTTTATATGGAATCTGAAAAAAACTCCAATAGCAAATACACTGCTCAGAAATAAGAATAAATTGGGAGATATCAGGTTATCAGACTTCAGGCTATACTATAAGCCTATAGTGATCAAAACAGCATGGTACTGGCACAAAAACAGAGATAGATTCATGTAACAGAATAGAGAACCAAGAGATGAACCTATCTATTTATTGGCATTTTTTTTTTTTTGCATTTTTTGGCCAGAGCTGGGTTTGAACCCACCACCTCTGGTATATGGGGCCTGTGCCCTACTCCTTTGAGCTACAGGCACTGCTCATTACTTATTTGCATTTGATCTTTCACAAGCCTATCAAAAATACTCAATGGGGGAAAAACTCCCTATTTAACAAATTGTGCTGGGTGAACTGGCTGGAGAGCTATATAGAAGACTGAAACTGGACCCCCACCTTTCATCATTAATAAAAATTGATTCTCACTGGAGAAAAGATTTAAACTTAAGACATGAAACTATAAAAATAGTAGAAAAGAGTGCAGGGAAAACACTTGAAGAAATTGGACTGCAAGAATATTTTATGATGAGGACCCCCCCCCCACTGGGCAATTGAAGCAACACCAAAAATACATTACTGGGATCTGATCAAACTAAAAAGCTTTTGCACAGCCAAGACCACAGTAAGTAAAGCAAACAGACAACCTTCAGAATGGGAGAAGATTTTTGCAGGTTATGCTTCCGACAGAGGTCTGGTAACTTGGTAACTAGAATCTACAGAGAACTCAAACTAACCAATAAGAAAAGAACAAATAACCCTATTTCTATGTGGGCAAGAGACTTGAACAGAAACTTCTCTGAAGAAGACAGGCGCAAGGCCTACAAACACATGAAAAAATGCTCATCATCCTTAATCATTAGAGAAATGCAAATCAAAACCACAGTGAGATATCATCTAACTCCAGTAAGATTAGCCCACATCACAAAATCCCAAAACTGCAGATGTTGGTGTGGATGTGGAGAAATGGGAACACTTCTACACTGCTGGTGGGAATGCAAGCTAATATGATCTTTTTGGAAAGAAGTTTGGAGAACACTCAAGGAACTAAAAGTAGACCTACCATTTGATCCTGCAATTCCTCTACTAGGTATATACCCAGATGATCAAAAATTATTTTACAACAAAGACATTTGCCCCAGAATGTTTATTGCAGCCCAATTCATAATTGCCAAGACATGGAAACAACCCAAGTGCCTATCGACTCATGAATGGATTAACAAATTGTGGTATATGTACATCATGGAATACTATGCAGCCATAAAAAAGATGGAGACTTTACATCTTTTATGTTTACCTGGATGGAGCTGGAACATATCCTTCTTAGTAAAGTATCTTAAGAATAGAAAAAAAAGTATCCAATGTACTCAATACTACTATGAAATCAATATATAATCACTTACACATGCATATGAATGGCAAAACATAACTATAGTCCACATAGTAGAAGGGAGGTGGAGAAAGAGGGGAGGGGAGAGAAGATATCGAGGGAGGGTATTTGGGGGGACCTCTCCTAATGTGTGTGATGCAATGGTCCATTTCAAAACTATTAAGAAAGGAGTATAATTATGATGGATGTGTTACTTAGTTCAATGTAAGCATTTCACATTGTATATCGAAGCAGTACCCTGCACCCTATATATGCATCAATGCACAATTTTATGATTTAATAAAAAAAAAAATAGTAAGTATAGGAGACTGAAGTGACTATATTAAATATCAGATAAAATAAACATCAAGAGTAGAGTATTTACAGACAATTACATCCAAACCCTGAAGAATACACTTCTTTTTCAAAAGCATATCTCCAGAATCATATAAAATATGTACTCTGATTACAATGGAATCAGAAATCAAATTACAATAAAATAACTAAAAGTCCCAAATGTTTAAAAATTATACAAAATGCTTCTAAATAATGCATAGGTTGAAGAATAAGTCACAAAGTAATTAGAAAATATCTGAACTGAATGATAATAGAAATACATATTAAAACTGTGGAAATGATCTGAACTGTGCTTACAGGGAAATTAATAGCTTTAAATGATTATAGATGAAAAGAAGAAAGATCTAAAATCATTGATTCAGGGGTCCAACTTAAGGCACTAAGAAAAGAGGAGCAAAGAAAACCCAAAATAAGTAGATACAAATAAATACTAAATATAAGAATAGAAATCAATACAATATTAACAAAAAGTAGGGGAAAATCAGTATAATCAACAACTTGTTCTTTAGAAGATAAATATAATTAATCTATCCCTAGCTATTCTGATCAAGAAAATGGAGAAAGCACACATTAACAAAATCACAAATTAGACAGGCGACATCACTGCAGATGCTATGGACATTGGAAATATGAGATTATTCCAACTTTAACAAACTTGACAATTTGAAAGAAATGGACAAATTCTCTAGAACAGAAAATTTCAATAGACATATCTATGAAAGAGATTGATTTCTATATCAAACACATCCCCATGAAGAAAACTTCAGGTCCAGATAACTTCATTAGTTATTCTACCCACATTTAAGAAGTAACACCAGGAATATAAATAAAATTCTTCCTAAGACTAAAGGAGAAAACCCTTCCCAACATCTTTAATAAGGCCACTGAAACCCTAAAATTGAAGCTTGACAAAGATGTTACAAAATAAAAGAAAATTGGCTCAGTGCCTGTAGCTCAGTGGCTAGGGCACCAGCCATATACACCAGAGTTGCTGCATTTGAATCCAGCCCAGGCCTACCAAACAACAATGACAACTACAATCATAAAATAGCCATACGTTGTGATGGGTGCCTGTAGTCCCAGCTACTTGGGAGGCTGAGGCAAGAGAATTGCTTAAGCCCAAGAGTTTGAGGTTGCTGTGAGCTGTGATGCCACAGCACTCTACCCAGGGTGACAGCTTGAGACTCTGTCTCAAAAAATAAATAAATAAAATAAAATTATACACTAATATCACTCATGAACATTAGTAAAAAATTCTTAGCAAAATATTAGTAAATAGAATATGGCAATATGTAAAAAGTATAGTACAACACAACCCAGTGGAGCAGATTCCAGAAACTCAAGGTCGAATTAACATTCAAAAGTCAACGAATGTAATTCATCATTTAACAAATTGAAGGAGATAAATTATTTCAATAAATGTAGAATAAGAATTCAATAAAGCTTAACATTCATTCATGATAAAAACTAGAAATAATATCATATATACAGCTAATATTTTATTTAATGATGACCGCCTTAAATTTTCCCCATTAAGCTTAGTAACAGGGCAAGAAGGCAAGAATGTCCACTCTTAACATTGCTATTCAGCACTATACTAGAGGTTCTATCCGTTATAATAGGACAATAAAAATTTAAAAATAGTTATCCAGATTTAAATGGAAAAAACAAAACTGTATTTATTTTCAGATAACTTGATTGTATAGCAAATCCAAAAGAATCAACCAAACCACTATGGAACTAGTGAGTGAATTTAGCAATTTCATAGAATCTATCCAGCTATCAAAGGGTAGAAAGTAAGTATACAAAAATACAATTTACTGAAAGTTTATTCAAAAATAAATTTTAACACTAATTCCACTTATGATAACATCAACCTTATATAACATACTTGGAGATAAATTTAATAAAATTTAAATTTATGGTCAAGACTGATACACTGAAAACTACAAAATGTTTTGATAGACATTAAAGAAGTTATACATAAATGGGGAGATACACCATGATATAGGGCCAGAAGACTAACTAGGACCAGTATCAGTTCTTCCCAACTTGATCTATAGAGTCAATGTAACCCCAATTTTAATGCTAGCGCTATTTTATAGAAACCAGCAAGCTTATTCTAAAAATTATGTGGAAATACAAAGGATTTACAACTGCACTATACATTATGGTAATCATTATCCATATGCAGCTACTTATATTTAGATTTAGATTCATTAAGTTAAACAAGAATTCATTCCTCCACCACAATATAACCACATTTCAGGGGCTAAATACTCACACTTGTCTAATTGTTGGATATCCCTGACTTCAAATAGCCAAAGCAACCTTGAAAAAAAAACCCCACAAAATTAGAGGATTTCTATTACCTGACTTCAAATCTCACACTATAAAGCTACAGTAGTTGAGACATTGTGGCACATAGGAGAACATGTTCATGACTTGATGATAGGAAAAGTTTTCTTTAGCAAGTCACATGAAACAATAACCATAAAAGAAAACTTAGACTTCATGAAAACTAGAATCTTAAAATTTAGGTATTATAAGGAAAATTAATAGGTAAGCTCCCATCTGAGAGAAAAATCTTCATAAAACAAACATCTGACGTAGGACTGGTACTTAGGACACACACACCTAAAGATCCCTTCCAATGATAAAGTAAAACCCCTATTCTCAAAGAAATGGAGGTGAGCAAAGGTTTCAAAAAGAAATTTTCCAAAAGAATATTTGCAAATGTCCAATAAGCATAGGAAAAACTCCTCAACATCATTAGAAATTAGGAAGATGCTAATAAAACCACTGATTCACCACTATCCATCTATCAAAATAGTTAAAATTTTAAAAGAATGAAAACACCAAATGTTGGTGAGAATGTAGAGCAATTAAAAATCTCAAACATTGTTGGTGAGCAACTCAGGAATGGATTAACAAGCTGTGGTATATGTATACCATGGAATACTATTCAGCCACTAAAAAAGATGGGGACTTTACATTCTTTGTATTAACCTGGATGGATGTGGAACACATTATTCTTAGTAAAGCATCACAAGAATAGAGAAATAAGAATCTTATGTACTCAATTCCGATATGAGGACAATTAAGGTCCTAGTACACAGAGGGGGATGGGGAGTGCTGAGAAGGGGAGGAAGTGGGGAGTCAAGGGTTGTGGTGTATCTTGGGGGGCAGGACACAAATATAAGAGGGTCCTTATCTAACAAAAGCAATCAATGTAATCTTATTCTGTGTAATCTCAATGAATCCCCAACAATAAAACAAACAACAACAACAAAAACATTGCTGGTGAGAATGTAAAATGATATATCCACTTTGGAAAAATACCTTGCAGTTTTCAGAAAACTAATTAGACACCTATCCCATGATGGAGCAAGTCTACAACAAGGCTTTTAAGTAAAAGGGAAAAAAACTTCCCCTAAGTAAGGGGGGGAAAAACATATATTCATTCACAAAAAGACTTATGCAAAAAATTGTATAGTAGGTTTACTCATAATTGCCTAAAACTAGAAAATGACCCTATGTTTATCAACAGAAAAATGGATAAATTGTGACATGGTCACAGAATAGAATTTAAGTACTGTGAGAAAACTTTCTAGAGTGATGGCAATGTCCTATATTTGGGCAGGGGTTTGGGTTGCAGAGTATTTGCAAAAACTCAGCTTGTATTTGTTTTTTACTATTGCTGGATGAATTACCACAAACTTAGAGGCTTAAAACCATGTGCATTTATTATTTTATAGTTTGTCAGTCAGGAGTCTAAGTACCACTTACCTGGGTCCCCTTCTCAGGAAATCATAAGGCTGCAACCAACATGACAACCAGGCTGTGTTCTCACTTGAAGGTTTGATTGGGGGAAAAATCTGCTTCCAAGCTCCTTCAGGTTGTTGTCAGAATTCATTTCCTTGCAAATTTTAGACTGAAGGCCTTTGTTTTTTGCTAGCTATCACCTGGAGAATACTCTGAGGTCCCAGAGCCCACAGTTTCTAGAAATTTCCCATAGTCTTTCATAATGTGGGCTTCTCCAAAAGGGCCAGTCCATTCACCAAGCTCATAAGAGTCTCTTACCCTGTCTACTAGCGAGATGAAGATGCTGAGGGCAACAACTTAAGGCTTTCTAAAGATCCCCTGGTTTGATTGAGAGGATCTGTGAGACATACCCCCCTAGAAGATCCCTTTGTGTGACTGAACATACTGACCTTTTGATCGTTCAGGATTTATTAAGAGGTTACACAGTTGCAACCTCCAATGTTTCTCTAGATCATGCTGTCTTAATATGAGCATCTGATTCTTATAGATAGGCTTAGAATTTTGAAAAGTATTGAGTCCTAGTTACTTTTTTTAAGTTCTTCTCTTTTTATTCTGAGGGGGTTTTTTTTATTTTTTCAAATTAATATGAGGGTATAATTTTTAGGTTACATTATTCTCAATTCCAGGGTAAAGTTCCATTTGTAGATGAGCCCCTCACCCAGGGGGTGTGTTATACACCCTCACAATAGGTGAGATCCTGCCTCATGTCCTCCCTCCTTCTGCCAAATGTCCCCCCCCCCACTTCCCTCTCCCCTAGAAATGGACTATATTAGTGTTTTATTATTCTTATGAACATGTAATTATTTATATATTGATTTCATATTAGTATGCCATACGCTGGATATTTATTTTTTCCATTCTGTGGTGCTTTACTAATAAGAATGTGTTCCACTTCCATCTAGGTTAATACAAAAGATGTAGCCTCCATCTTTTTTAATGGTTGAATAATATTCCATAGTATACATATACCACAGTTTGTTGATCCATTCATAGACTGATGGGCACTTAGGAGTTCTTCTCTTGATTTATCTCTCTCCTCTCACATTTTACTATAAACAGCCAGAAAAAACTGGGAATGCTTTCAACATTTTGCTTGGAATTCTCCTTAGCGGTATAACCAAGCTTATCATCTGCAAGTTCCACTTTCCACATTACTACAGAAAACAATGTTGCTAAGCTTTCTGCTTCTATTTAATAGGGATTTTCCATTCCCTCAATTTCCAATTACTAGTTCCTCACTTCCTTCTGAGTCCTCACTTGCATTTTCCTCAAAATCCAGATTTCTATTAAGAACAGTCTTTATATAAAGACTTAATCTTTCTCTGTTATGTTTCTCTGCCCACTACTGAGTTCCGAACCACTCCACACTTTTAAGGTGTTTGTTACAGTCACACTCCACTTCCAGTTATGAACATTTGTACTAGTTTTCTGTTGCTGTGAGACAAAATCCCACAAACTTGGTAGCTTAAGACAACACATATTTATTACCTCATAGTTTCTGTAGGTCAGCAGTCTGATGTGACTTATTTGGGTTCCTTGCTCAGGACTCTGGAAGTCTGCAGTCTCATTTCAAGGTTCATCCAGGGAAGAAAGCCACTTATAGTTATTTTGAGAATTATCTCCTTGAATTTGCATGATCCATGGCCCCAACTTATTGCTAGCTCTTTGCTGGAGAACACTCTCAGGTCTTAGGGGTGACACACAGCTCCTTGCCACATCCACTTTTTCAGTCTGATCAGTTACTTCAGCAAGCCCACAAGAAGTCTCTAGCTTCAATTTTCTACCAAAATGGACTTTCACACAACATGTGTATAACATAATCATGGAAGAGACATCCTACCACTTCTGCAAATGCCACTGGCTATAAACAAGTTAGTGGGATTATGCATGGTATGAGTAAAATTAGAGGTCACCTTAGTGCATATCCACCATACTCAGGAAATATGCACTTAAGATTTGGGAATTTTACATTAAAGGATAAAATTGTTTAAACTTTTAATAATGTATGCTGAATTGTTTGCTGAAATTCATCAATAAAAGTATATAAATTGATGGAAGGACAGAGGATGAATATATGGATAAATATATGATAAAGCAAGTATAGTAAAGTGGTAATGGCAGAAGCTAGGTGGGTCTTTATTGAAAATTTATTTGATGTTGCTATTCATTTGAAATATAGAACTAATAAAATACTAGAAAACTAAATTCATACTTACTAAAAAGAGCACAGATATAACACTTATCATTGAGTGATGAGACTGCATCATCTGCACTTTTCAGCATTTTCTCATTTACTATATATAATAAGCATGAGTTCTGTATATAATCAGGAATTGGTAACATTAATTTATAAAGTAGCCAATGTATCAGGCCAAAGACCTCCAACCCAGTGCTAGGTGTCTAACATTATCCCTACCTTTCCAAGAATTAATCTCCAAGAAATCAGAAAGTGACCTTACACCTAAACATTACTGAGCTCCCCTAATAGCTGGCTATAGATTGATCATTTATAAATTTACCTAAATCCTCTAAAATTACATGGTTTTAGGATACATCATCTCTTGGGCATAACAGTTGCACAACAGCACTGCAAGTTATGTACAATTGCTTTTCTTTTTATATGTTCTAAAACTATCTTCTTAATATTTTAAGTTCTTCTCTCTGATTCTAATATTTCTGAATTTGGTAAACAAATCTAAATCCATTCTAATCTTAGTAATTCCAATTTTACCACAAAAATCAAAAGCTATGTAAAACTGGAGTGCTTAAGACTAAATCAACAACATACTCAGTAGTAACTATTAGTGCCATGCTTTTTTAGGTCAATTAATTAGTATTATTTGGACCACATCTTACCATAGCCAATAAAAACAACAGATGTTTGGGGAATGAAGTAACTAGTGCATAGAGACCTAGACATTAGCTTTTTTGTTTTCATGTTTTACAAGAAGGAATGGTTTGTGCAGTCAAGCACATTGTTAAGGCATTCCTACTTAATAAGAGGGTCTTGGCATGGGGAGAAAGTCATAGGCTGCTTGTTAGCTCCTAATAGATTATCTATTCTTCCTCCCAAAATAATTTGATCAATCAATATTACTCACCTCCTCTATGTTAAGCCTTTGTTAAAGGTAAGGATGTAGAAAAAGAGAAAGAGTAAATACAAAATAATAATAATAATAATAATAATAATAATAATAATTACCAAAGAATACAATATAGCATCTATGAGATGCTAGAATAACTAACAATTCAATACAAAATTTATTAGGCTAAACACTAATAAATTAGCAGGAAAGTAAAATATAACTTCTGCCTTAAATAGCTTATGAATACAGTGGAGATATAAGCTGTCAATAATTATCTGTTAAACTAAATCAGAACTAGAAAAGTCAAGGAGTTTACAAATATAGCAAGAAAAAGTGAGATCTTCAGGATGAGTTGGGTTTAGACGGCATGTAAAATGAAGGAATAGCCTTAAATATCATCTTTAATTATGGGATAAAACAATGGCAACAATCATGATATTGTGTGAGGTCCCAACAGTTACCTGCCTGATGCTGGAACAGAGAACAAACTTAAAACATAACACAGAGTTTTGGGGGGATCATATCTCATTGGACACAGCATATATGAGGAAGATAAAGAATAAGTAAACCATCAATAACAATTTCATTATTCTCAACCAGTGTTCTTAGTGAAGGTTGGGGGCATTTGGAAAATTGAGGGGAATAATTTTTCTGATCACTTTGTTTGCAAGGTGCTATTTGAATCTTCAACAATTTCATTAGCGTAAAATGGATGTACAATAAACTGAATATACATGGTGTCCATAAAGTTCATATGCGATTTTAAATTGCACACAAACCTTATGGCCACCCTGTATTTAAGTGTATTTCATATATGATTTTAAGTAAAGTGGTAATGGCAGAATCTAGGTGTGGGTCTTTGAGTGATACATAAATACACTCAAAATAATAAAAATATCACCCCACACACAAAAGTTCCCTTTTGCCCACTTATAATGCTTCTGTGTCTCTCCCTTCTCTCACCATCTTCAAGCAAATATTGATCCATTTCCTGTCACTATAGATTAGTTTGTGTTTTCTAGAATGTCATATAAATGAACTTGTATTGTATGTACTCTGTTTTTCTGACTTATTTAACTCAATACAGTTATCCCAAGATTCACCCTCATTGTAGCACATTTAACAATCTATTTCTTTTTATTACTGAGTACCATTCTATTGTATGGATACACTACAGTTATTCCATTTACCTATGGATATAAATTAGAGTTGTTTCTAGATATTGGCAGTTATAAATTAAGCTTGGGAGGTGGAGGCAAGATGGCCGACTGGAGCCAGCTTTCCACAGAGGCTTCCATCCAGAAGGAGAGTTAAAGGACAGAAGTTTAGCAAATAAGCTGATGGGTTGGAGCTGAGCCAAGACAGAAGGTTGAAGAACACACATCAACGCTGCTGAGGTGGGCTGCAACCCCAAGGATACAAACATAAGGTATAAAATCCATCACCAAGCAGATAGGAGTCCCCTCCCCCATTAGAACGGTTTGCAGTATACTTTCTACAAACAAGCAAGCAGAGTTCAAACGTCCTCCCATTTTATCCCACATGAAAGACTCTCTAAAAACCAGACTTCCTTCTCTTACTAGGATGCCAGGGTACTCTCCTGCCAGGCATAAAACTATATGAAACTGTATATATTCTCTACCTGCAATTCTGAACTCCCAGCACTCCCCTCTACTCTCACCCCAAGGTCTGGAAAACTGCTGCCCATGGAGTCCAGATTCTTGGGCATTTTCTCGAGAGGTGTAGACTGGGTATGGGCTGTTGCAGGTCTATGCTGATTCTGTGGCACAGGGGTAAGGAGAAAATGGTGATTGAAGGAACTGTATGGGAAAGGGAGAGGCAGTGCCCCCTGGCACAGAGCAGTAGTGACAACAACAAGAACAATAGGGCTCATACCCCTGGGGATGTTCTGGAAGGACACTCCCTGTCTCTCTGGGCAACCAGAGAAAGCCAGGTATCTTCTCTGGTGGTAGACACTGGCAGAATAGATCTGGGATGGTAATGCAGACCCCATGGGCAAAGGGTATACCTGAGGTAGAGCCTGGGCAGAGCTTGGGAAAGAGAACTGAAGAAGCATTTGCAGAAATGGCATACTCCCAGGGTGGGGTTGAGCCAGAGGACCGCTTTAGTGAGCCTAAGAAACACCCAGCTCTCAGGGGCTCATAGCTGAGACAAAGGCAGTCAGGCCAAGACTGCAACTCCAAGCCAAGTGTGAGCTCTAATCACACCTGCCCCAACACAGACTACAGGGGAAACAGAAACACTAGCTCTAGGCAGCTGCAAAGACCAGGGCTGAGTTGCAGTTTCTGTGAACTCAAACAGTGCCTGGTCTGCAAGGGAATATAGCCAGGACAGAATCACAAATTCTGCACAAATATAAATGTCAGAAACATTAATCAGGGGCAAGACTGGAACCAAGCTTCCATTAACCACCCAAGGTTGTCAGACCTCAGCTTTGCTTGCTGGATGGTGGCAGAGTGTGGAGTCCTGGCCAAGGAGACATAAGATCTCTCTGTGATTCAGGCAGGTTCAAACTCCTAGAGCATCTGCTCTTTGGAGGGAACTGGGTCATAGCCCTGTGGGGTTACTAGTGACAGGGTGTGACACAGGTGCAAGGTGGGGAAGGAGGCATCAACCTTCCCAGACTAATTACTTTTCTCAGGGGGTCCTTCTGACTCCATGGAGCACCAGAACGAGTCATACTCGAGGGCCAGCAGACCCCTGCTATCTAGTTGCCAGAGACCTTTTCAACTCCCCTACTTGAGACTGGGTACTGACTGGGACAATTGATTTGGCTCTCTCAGACTAGACCAATCACCCGAGGACTATCCAAAGTGGTACCCTGGGTATGTAGTTGTGGGAAGGTTTGATTTTCCTTTTCCAGTTGCTGCCCATGGGGGGGGCAAGGTGATGTAATTTCTGGTATTTCTCCACAACTGAGACTTCAACCCAGAATAACTAATTCACTAGGGTAGGACAGACACCAGCTGAAAACAAGACAGAGCCACTTAGCCCCACCATACCAAGTAATTCCCCAGTGTCTCAGGCTGCATCACTGTACAGGTCCTTTGTAAAGCTCTAGGGGAAAAGGTAAAGACACCAGTCATAGCTCTTGGGCAAAGGGCTGGTTAAACACTACTCCAGGAGCCCCCAACCCAACTTCCTCTTATCTGTTCATCTAGCCAAACAGTATAAAATAATCATGGGGCAGAATCAGTGGAAAACTCCAGTAACATGAATAACCAGAGTAGATCAACTCTCCCAAGGAATGATACAGTGGACACAACTGAAGATTCCATTCATAGACAGATGGCTGAGATGTCAGAAATGGAATTCAGAGTTTGCATTGCAAATAAGATTAATAGAATGAAGGTAAAATTGGAATTAGAAATTCAAGGAGCAATTCAAAAGTTGTCTAAAGAATTCATGAATTTAAAGACAAAATCACCACAGATTTTGACACACTGAGACAATAATTTGCAGCCTTCAAAGATCTGAGAAATACAGTAGAATCCCTCAGTAACAGAATGGAGAACACAGAAGAAAAGATTTCTGACATCAAAGACAAAGTTTTCAAATGCTCCCAAGCAAATGCTTTCTTTGCTCCAAAGACAAAGAGAAATGGAGAGCAAAAACAGAAATGGAGATCATTCTCTCAGAGAGCTTTGGGATAATTCAAAGAAAACTAATATTCACCTTGTAGGAATTCCTGAAGGCAACAAAGTTGCTTCACAATGCACAGAGGTCTTCCTCGTGATATTATGAAGGAGAACTTTCCAGACATACCAAGAGATTCTAAAACTCAGATAGCAGACAGTTTCATAACCCCAGCACAACTCAAACCAAATAAGACAACCCACAAACATCATAATAGACTTCATTAAAGTTAATATGAAGGAGAAAATTCGGAAAGCATCCAGATGTAAGAAAATCATAACCTACGAGGGGAAGAATATTAGACTGACTACAGATCTCTCAGCTGGAACCTTTCAAGCTATAAGAGAGTGGTCATCGGCTTTTAATCTACTAAAACAAAATAACTTTCAACCCAGGATCCTGTATTCACCTAAACTGAGTTTCATCTATGATGGAGAAATTAAATACTTTAATGGCATTCACATGTTGAAGAAATTTGCCATAACTAAACAAACTCTCCAGGATATTCTCAGACTTATCCTCCATAATGGCCAGTGCAATCCTCTACCACAAAAGTAAACTCAATCAGAAACTTTTGATCAATTCCAATTTCAACAGTGGTGAAAGAATTAAAAATGTCCCCTGGATCTTCCAAAAACTCCATACCCAAAATTCTACAAGGCTTATCACTATTCTCAATTAATGTGAATGACTTAAATTTTCCTCTAAAAAGGCACAGGTTGGCTGACTGGATACAAAAACTCAGGCCAGATATCTGCTGCATACAAGAGTCTCATCTTACTTTAAAAGATAACTATAGTCTCAGTGTGAAGGGGTGGTCATCTATATTTCAGGCAAATGGAAATCAAAAAAAAGCAGGTGTTACAATTTTATTCACAGATACAATAGGCTTTAAACCAACAAAAGTAAGGAAAGATAAGGATGGTCACTTCATATTTGTTAAGGGTAACACTCAACATGATGAGATTTCAATTATTAGCATTTATTCACCCAACCAGACATGAGCAACTTGATTTCCTCCAGCTCCATAATAGTCAGAGATTTTAACACTCCTTTGGCAGTATTGGATAGATCCTCCAATAAGAAGCTAAGCAAAGAAATTTTATATTTAAACTTAACCATTCAACAATTGGATTTAACAAACATCTACAGAACATTTCATCCTAACAAAACTGAATACACATTCTTCTCATCAGCCCACGGAACATACTCCAAAATTGATCACATCTTAGGTCACAAGTCTAACCTCAGCAAATTTAAAAGAATAGAAATTATTCCTTGCATCTCCTCAGAACACCATGGAATAAAAGTTGAACTCAGTAACAACAGGAATCTGCATTTTCATACAAAAACATGGAAGTTAAATAAACTTATGCTGAATGATACCTCAGTCATAGATGAGATTAAGAAGGAAATTACCAAATGTTTGGAACAAAATGATAATGAAGACATAAATTATCAGAACCTCTGGGATGCCAGAAAGGCAATCCTAAAAGGGAAATTTATAGCACTTCATGCCTTCCTCAAGAGCACGGAAAGAGAGGAAGTTAACAACTTAATGGGACATCTTAAGCAACTGAAAAAGGAAGAATATTCCAATCCCAAACCCAGCAGAAGAAAAGAAATAACCAAAATTATAACAGAATTAAATGAAATTGAAAACAAAAGAATTATACAACAGATCAATAAATCAAAAAG
>CAUYQV010074753.1:0-28874 GCA_963574575.1 Galagoides demidoff
CTCTCCTGTTTCATCTCCTGTGAGTACTTGGCCAGCTCAAGACATACGCGGACACTGAGATTCTCAGCCACCAGCTCCCGCTGGCCTGCAAAATCATTTACCTCCTGGAGAATATGCATGAAGGACTGTTGCTGGCTGAACCTAGGGTGGAGTAAGAAGGAGCAGGGAGTTAGAAGCCAGATGTCCCAGGATCCACCTCCAGATGGGAAAGGGTAAGCCCCAAAACAATCATCCCCAGAGCAATGATACATTACACTCTACATCCTTTTCTCCCAACTCTTGAGTTGAATGCTTTTCAGAACTCAGAATTTGGGGGGTTTTAAAAGGGCATACAATGCATATGCCAATTTTTTTTTTTTTTTTTTGGAAACAGTCTCACTTTGTTGCCCTCTGTCAAATGTCATGGCTCACAGCAACCTCAAACTCCTGGGCTCAAGTGATCCTCTTGCCTCAGCCTCCCAAGTAGCTGGGACTACAGGCACAACACCTGGCTATAACACCTAGTTTTATAGATGGGTTCTCATGCTTGCTCGGGTTGGTCTCAAACTTCTGAGCTTAAGCAATCACTGGCCTCAGCTTCCCAGAGTGTTATGATTACGGGTGTGATCCACCATGCCTGGCCCAACATATATCATCTTTTTATGCATTACCCCAGTGGGGCTGGGGGAAGAAACCTGTAATCAAACACCGTGAGCATTTTTACAGTGAGAGTTATTAATATTCATGCTAAGTGAGACTAAAAAATCAGGACTAGAATTAATTCTAGTCAACTCTAGTTCAATTCAGATCATAGGCTATGCCTAACAATTTGCCAAAAAACTTTCCACTTCTCTAGAGCTTTTGGGATTTTGGAATTGGGAGACTCAGAATAAAATCAGATGTTCCTACAACACTATTAAAACTGGTCACTCTTTGAACACAATAACTCAGCTCATGTTCGTGCAAGCCCTACACAAGGCACCCATCCCCATTTCACAGATGGGGAAAACAGACACAAAACTTTTTTGAGACAGTGTCCCACTATGTTGCATTTGGTAGAGTGCTGTGACATCACAACTCACAGCAACCTCAAACTCTTGGGCTAAGCGATTCTCTTGCCAGCCTCACGAGTAGCTGGGCCTACAGGCACCCACCACAATGCCCAGCTATTTTTTGTTGCAGTTGTCATTATTGTTTAACAGGCCCAGGCAGGGTTCAAACCCACCAGCCTGGGTGTATGTGGCTGGCACCAGGAACCACTGGTGCCCAGCCAGAGGCACAAAACTTAGGTCACTTGCTCAGTCACTGATTTTGTAACTGTTGGAACCTCCCATTTAACAGATGAGGAAAATAGAGGCAGAGAACTTGAGTCATTTGCCCAGGTAAATAGTAGTGGACTTAGGATTTCAACCCAGGTAATCTGTGTGTTGCATCCATGCTCTCACCTCCTCAGGGGAATCAAGGTGGGGGGTGCCCCAGTTGAGGGAGAGGAAGTGAGACCAAAAGGTGGCGCCCTCCCCCCATAACCAAGTTGAGACCAGTATTCCCCCTCCAGCCTTACTTGGATTCAGGGTCATCTTTAGTAGGTCTCTTGGGCAGATATTTTTTCACCAAGTTCCTAAGGGGAGACAAAGGCATGAAGGTTGAGCCCCCAGCCCTCTAACAACTCCCCCTCGCTCCAGGGCACGTCCACCATAGGGTCTCACCGCAATTGCTTCGCATAAGCCTGTTCCACCTCCGTGCGTTCTTTCACGAACTTCACGTATCTGTCCAACAGGTCCAGCCCCCATAGCGTGTGGCGCTCGAGCACCTCAAACTGATCCTGGGGCGGTTGGCGAAGATAAAGGGGGAGAAGGCACGGTCATGAACTTGGGACCCTACCACCGCCCCAGACCAGGCCTGGCGCGAAGAGCCTCCAGGCTGTGCGCTCTCGGAGGAGGGAGTGGCTTCCCCAGCACTGCCCAGGCGTGGCGGGGGGGCGGGGGAGGGGGGAAGAGGGTGGCCGGCAGGAAACTGGCGGGAACCCCCTCCCCTTCCCAGGAAGAGCCAGAAACAGGACCCGAGCCCCAGCGGACTACAGGGTCTCTAGTCTCAGTACCTCCAAGAGAGGTGTGGAATGAGACAGGGCCACTCCCCCCCAACTCCCACTAATCCCCCCCTAGATTCCGGAAAATCCGGCCGGCCCAGCGTGAATCAATACCAGAGGCACAGGGTTTCTCACAGCTTGGGGGAGGGTCGCCCCTGGAATGGCCAAAGGGTTCCTTGAGTTGCTTTACCCACTGGGGTCCCTGATGTATCACTCAGTTTTCCCCACTGACCCTGCGACACCTCCTCCAAAAGAAATCCTAGAGTTGGAAGGGGAGCAGGAGAGGGTGCGGTCTAGTCACCCCGCCGCACAAGACCCAGGGATTTTACCGCCCCCAGGAAGGGGAGGTGTCAGAGGTCGGGCTAGGATAGGGGGAAATTTCTGGGGCTTCCAGGGCTGAAGTTAGAGGTGGGGGAGCCTCCTCGCCCTGTGCCGGGGGTGAGCTGGGGGAGGAGTAGGAAGGGACTCTGATTCGCAGCCCCCTCCCCTTTCATGAGTGTCTCAAGTCCCTAGGTGTAGATTAAAGACGACAGAAAGAGCCGTGAGGATTTTCAGATCCCACGGGGGGATGAGGGTGACCGGAGGGTCCCCTCCCCCTCCCAACCGGACAGGCGGGCGGCGGGCAGAAACCCAGGGGCGGTAAGATAAGCCGCCCGGCCGGCCAGGGCGCTCAAAATAGGTGACCTCTCCCGGCCGCCCCGGCCTGATCCCAGACTACTTCTGCAAGCTCACTCTCAAGCCCATGCCTCAGTATCCCTACCGCGCCAGCAAGCTCGCACTTAGCCCTGGGCGTGCACTCACACTCCCGGAGAAACTCTGAGAGGGGGCGGAGGGTGGAGGGCGGAGACCTAGGGGTCGGTGTTAAGAGAAAGCGCAGAGCCCCCACTAAGGTACTCTGGGGACAAAAGGGGAGACCCCAACAAGTGTGAACTTGGAGCCCGGTCGACTGGACTCACCCACAGTTCGGTGCCCCAATCCATGCTGCCCCGCGCCGCCGCCTACACCGCCGCACCCGGTCCCGGTAGCCCGCCGCTCTCCGCAGTGAGATTCTGCGGAGGGCGGAGCACCCCGGCCCGTCTCGCCCTGGCCCGCCCCCTCTAGCCTAAGCCACGCCCTCTCCCGCTCTGCCACGCCCCCACCCGCGGGGAGCACCGCTTGGAGCTCTTAAGTGCTGGGGGCCTCCCAAAGAGGCGGAGCAAAATGGAAACTGCACCACCTCTTAAAGGACCCGAGCCACCCGACGCCACTGTACCGACCCCTAAACGGACCCCCAGTCATTTTCCAAATCCCGGGAGTCCCCTTCTCATCATGCCACCTTCCTCCTCCGCCCCAAACCGTTCTTCTTTTCCCCTTATCCATTACTTAAAAGCCAAGACACTAAAAACCCTCAAACCCAAGAAGTTCTTCCCCACCCTGTCTCAGGGAGAAACTGAGGTCACCTGGCTCTTGCGGGCCGGCCCGGCTCCAGGCTAATGGTCTGGTCCCTCCGACCACAGCGTGGATGGAAGGATTTCGATTTTGCCCAGGACACACCTCTGCCAACGTCCCTCGGTCCATTAACTGCCGCACCACATCCTGCCTCCCTCCGCCAGAGTCTCCACTGGGAAACTGAGGACGGGCCGTCCTTGGGGCGCCGGGCCCAAGGTTTTCGCTGTCCGCCATCTAGGTTCGCGCCTGCACTTGCCCATTTTTCAGTCTCACCCATTACGTCTAATCTGGTTTAATTACCAGTACTGCCCTGAGGTTCCGACTCTGTCCTTGCCTATCCCAGACGCCAGAGCCATGGGGCATGGAAGTCGGTCACCTCCCCTATAAAAAATCTGTTCACACCTTGTAAATCCCCTTGAGGCTCCAGGATGAAAGGAGAGGGGCACCCAGCGACTCCTATTCCCATTCCTTCTTGCCTTTGGCGCTTTCTCGTAGCTACAGATGTCTTGCTGGACCTGGGATGTGTCCCCCGGGGAGGTTTCCCTTACACAGAGCTCCCAGGCTCCTGGTACAGAGATACCCGGGGAGCCCCGGGGACCCCACACTGGGACTGATCGCTCTGCTGGGACCTGGCCCCACCTGCTGGTGGCTTCTGGGCTAGAAAACCTCTGGGTGCAAAGTGCAGTGGCTCAGTCTGTCTGCGTTTAGGGCTCAGTCCAGTAAAGTTCTGAGTTCACCTCTAATCAGCGATTCAAACTGGGGAATTGGGGTTCCCCAAGTCATTGAGATGGGTCCTCAGACTGGGGTCGGGGACTTAGCAAGAGTGTCAGCAACCCCGTAAGGGATCAGGGACTCAAACTTTGGACCAAGGGTCTGGATTAGTCTGGAGTTAGGGCTAATACGAGGGGGTGGACTAAACCAGGGTTTAAGGTTGAGTGGGGGGGTTGAACGGGGTAGGTCGAGGGGATTACGGTTTCAGGCTGAAGTTTTAGGGCTTATTTGCAAGCAAGAGGGTCCACCTGGGGTGAGGGCTCAGCCGAAAGTCTAGTTTATCCTGCGATCGAGGGTTGGGTGGGTGAGCTTCCAATTGCCTCACTCTGGGGTAGTAGGACGCTTAGCCTAGGGCTGGGAACTCAGCGTGGGGTCATAGGTCATTTTAGAATCAGATTTATCCTCGGGCTAGGTTTAGCCCTCTCTTTGGACCCGAAAGATAAAGAAAACAGGACAGGCCTCAACAGCTGCATGTGTTTACCGAAAGCCTGAGCTCTGGCCTGGAGCCCCATCCCTGGGGAGAGGGGGGGCGTTCATCCTTGGGGATACTGGGAAACGTAGTTTACTTAATGCCTTGTCGAACTTGTCTGTTCCCTTTGCATTCCGGGTAATGTAATCCTGAACCGTTGAGAGTAGGGGAAGGAATTCCGCTTCCAGGGGCTGGACATTAGATCCATCATAATTGGTTAAATAAACTGTTTATCAAATTACATCCGGGGAAATCGCTAGCGATTGGTGGGAGTGGAGGCGGGGTTAAGCAGGTTTGCTCTCCCATTCGGTCCCAGTGATGTCCATCTGCCGCCGTATGCCAGCAGCTGTACCCCGCCGTGCGGCGATTGGCTTATCAGTAGGCGGGCTTGGGCCTCAGAGGCGGTATCCAGGGAGGCGGTGGCTTCAGAGATGGCAGTGAGCGAGAGGAGGGGGCTCGGTCGCGGGAGCCCCGCGGAGTGGGGGCAGCGGCTACTTCTGCTACTGTTGTTGGGCGGCTGCTCCGGGCGCATCCACCGGCTGGTACTGACGGTGAGACCCATCGCGTGGCAGCTGGAGGCGGAGGCCCTCAACTTTGTCCCAGGGAGCCCCTGGCTTGGAGTGGTCTCGCCCAACCTTCCCCGCTTCGTGCGCGTGATGGAGCGGTCCGGCGCCCCCTCGTTTTCAGACCCGAAGTGGTCTCGTCCTACGATCCCCCGCAGTCCTTGGGATGGAGTTGCCGGGCGGACCACGCTGGGGTCTCGCCCCGCCCGTCGGAGGCGGAGCTCCGTCTCAAGACCCCTGGAGTCTTATCCCTTTAAATTTATGCAATCATTTTGCGGCCTCCCGGGACTCTTGACGCCTTTCGTGGGGAGCCGGGGACTCCTGGGGGTTCTGGAGTGGGTTCCCCTTGGGCGCTCATTGGGATCTTGAGGGCTCAGTTGAAAGCTCAGCACTCTAAGGGAGCTCATTTGCAACCTAAAAAAATTCCAAGAGGCGAAAGCCAGGCACACCGAAGTGAATAACTAGTCTAGGGTGGTACTCACCCCGTGGGGGCGGGGGGGGGGGGCGTCAGGTGCCACAAGATTTCCCTTACTGTACTTTCTGAACAGCGGCCAGAAAACTTCAGGGAACCAGGCACCCTAACTCTTTCTTGTCATTCTGTGTGCCTGTTCTAAATAAAGGGGTCCCGGGAGGCTCTTGGTGGGCATGGGAGAGGGTGTCTCATGCCTAGAGTCCTTAGGGCTGGTCTGGTGGTGAGAAGTCTGAGCCGCTTCTACCTCCTTGGTCTGCCGGTAGGGGGAGAAGCGAGCAGACATCCAGCTGAACAGCTTCGGCTTCTACACGAATGGCTCCCTGGAGGTGGAGCTGAGCCTGCTGCGGCTGGGCCTCCAGGAGGCAGAAGAGAAGTCCTTGCTGGTGAGGGGGTTTGAGGAGATTGCTGGAAGAGGACAGAGTGCACAACCTTCACACACACATCCAGTTCTGGGTTCCCTTTCTAGCTCTTCTTTTTACTCATGTGATTTTGGGCAAGTCCCTTGGTTTTTCTGAGCTTCAGTTTCCTCATGTTACCTGGCAATAATAATAATGTCTTATGCAAAATGTACTAGGCGCTTTTCTTTTTATTTTAGAAACAAGGTCTTCCCATGTTGCCCAGGCTGGGGTACAGTGACTATTCACAGGCACTGGCATAGCTCACTGAAGCATGGAAGTCCTCAAATGATCCTCCCACCTCAGCCTCCAAGTAGCTAGGACTAGCTCAGCTTCTAGGTGGCACTTTTCTTAAAGAGCGGGGTGGGGGGACATACCGATAAATAAGACAACCCCAGTTCATGAAGTCAGAATGCATAACTAGCATCTATTGAATACACACTAGGTACCAGGTACTATGCAAAGCATTTTCCATGGATCCATTTCCTCATAGTCACCTCTCAGGGATGTTGCAGAAAATTCACTGAAGCCAACTTTCTTTGTATACCACAGGTTCGGAGGTATGTGGCTTCCTCAGAGTCACACAATGGGCAAACCCTAACAAGATTGGGTTCCAGAGCCCAGGACAGGAAGCCATTATCATTTTAAATGGGGAAAAACAGGGTGGGCTGTTGAAGGTCTCCCTGAGCCACTAACACGAAGATTGAGTTGACAGGGGATGATTAGGAGTTAAAGGAAGACGAGGGACAGGAAGGTTATTGGAAAGTTCAGAGAGAAAACGTGGGATCTAGCACATGGTGGGTGTCCAATGAATCTGAGCTTAGTTTTCTATTGCTACTGAAGAAAATGGCTTAGGGTGGAAGTTTTCCTGCTGAGGTCTCTTACATCTTCCCCCTTTCCTTTCCATCCACCAGGTGGGCTTTAGTCTGAGCCGTGTCCGATCTGGCAGCTCCCGATCCTATTCAGTGAGTGGAGGGTGTATGGAGGGAGAGAGAGGAGCTGAGTGGCTAAGTGGTGTTTGGGGGGGGGGGGTCTGTCTTCTGCATCTGTAACCCAACAGCCTCTCCCTGTTCTTCTAGAGGCAGAAACAAGAAGAGCCCTGGGTGGTTGGAGAGGGAGGCAGGGTAGAGCTGGGCCCATGGGAAAGGGTAACCAAGGTTCCTTCTTGCCCATTCCCCAGACCCAGGATTTTCATGACTGCCCTCTTCAGAAAAACAGTGGCAACTTCCTAGTCCTCTTCCTCATCAACATCAAGGATCTGCAGTGAGTTAGGGGGTGGGGAGCACGGGGCTTGGTAATAACCATCGTTTGTGTTTCCCTGGACATACCTGAGCCCACCAAGTAGAGTGAGAAGCACAGTGAGAAAGCCACTCACCTTTTAGTTTCACCTTCAGGCCTTTGATTACTGGAAGGAAGGAGAGAGGAAAGTTACTCAGGGAGTGCTGGGCTCCTAGGGCAGAAGACCCAGATGTGGAGTTTCTATGAGAATAAGTATACAATCATTCATATTTGATGCTTCTGGTATGCCAGGCATGTCCTGAGGGCTTTGACACATATTAACACACCCAGCCCATATATTGTTATTGTCCTCATTCTTCAGATAAGCACACTGAATCCCAAGAACTGGTACAGGGATCTGACAGTAGTGCTTTGCCTCTGTGTAGAGACACTGTTTTCTTTTTAAAAAATATAAGTAGAAAGAGTGGATCCACATCATGGGAAATGACAAATAATTTCTAGACAACACACAAATATGGTAGTACATTGATAGGTGGTGGCCAAATGCTGAGATGCCAGCCTCCGTGAAAGACATGCAGAGGGTCCCAGAAGTCATTGAGTCATTGAGCAAAGGTTGTGGGGTCATCTCTAGGGTTCAGCCTCCCATTCTCATTCCCCTGCCTCTCACCCCAGGGTTCAGGTACGAAAGTATGGAGAACAGCAGAAATTACTCATCTCTCCTGGGCTCCTCCCCGAAGTACCCTCAGAACCAGAGCTCCCAAAGCCAGAGCCCATGGCCACTCCCAAGGTCAAAAGTGGTAAGTAACATTGGCCATGCAGGAAGAGAGGGGTGGAAGGTCAGGGCTGCCCTGTGACTTTCCTCACCACCACTCCATTTTCCTGCCATCCCTCTGTCCACCTTTTAAAATCATTCACCCATCTCCTACAGGGACCACTGCAGTCAGCAAGGCCCAGTCACAGCCTACAGTGTCTCAGGTTTGACAGAGCCAGGGCAAGAGGGAGAAAGGCCCACCCCAGGGTGTGGGTGTGGGTACCTAGGCGCAACTGATGGAGGGGTTCTCTTCCCTCAGGGACCTGGTGGGAAGGACAAGGAGCTGGTGTTGGGTCTGGGCCACCTCAACAACTCCTACAACTTTAGTGTGAGTTTCTGTAGCACCTGCAGCCCTCCCACCCCCTCTAGAGCAGAGGACCACCAAGCTGAGCTTCTCTCTCCCCCAACTCTTCCTCTGCCCAGTTCCATGTGGTGATTGGCTCTAGGGCTGAGGAAGGTCAATACAACCTCAACTTCCACAACTGTAACAACTCAGTGCCTGGAAAGGAGCATCCATTCGACATCACGGTGAGCAGAGGGTGGGCAGCAGTACCAGGGAGCACCCACCTGGAGTTTAGCTCTGGACAGCCCTCGAGTAGCAGTGAGAAGTAGCAGAAGGTGTTGAGAGATGGGCCAACTAAGGTTCAGGGAGGGCCAGCCATCCAACTAGAAAGCAGAAGAACCTAGAGTGGTCTCACTAGGATTGTGCCACCACCAGTACCCACCTCTGTCTCCTCACCAGGTGATGATCCGGGAGAAGAACCCTGGGGGCTTCCTGTCAGCTGCAGAGATTCCCCTTTTCAAGCTGTATATGGTCATGTCTGCCTGCTTCCTGGCTGCTGGCATCTTCTGGGTGTCAGTCCTCTGCAGGAACACGTAATGCTCTTGCCCCTGGGGGTCTCCACCTCCACTCACCAGACCCTTATCCCTGCCTCAAGATGGTGCTCAATCTCTACTTCTCTCCCTGACTTTCCAACCAGGTACAACGTTTTCAAGATCCACTGGCTTATGGCAGCCCTGGCCTTCACCAAAAGCATCTCTCTCCTCTTCCACAGTGTGAGGACCTGGAGCTGGGGAATGAGGGGGCTTGTGGGAGGTCCATTTGGCCAACTGTCCATCCATTCCATCTGTCTGACTGTTCATTGTCTATCCACCTCCAGATCAACTACTACTTCATCAACAGCCAAGGTCACCCCATTGAAGGCCTCGCAGTTATGCACTACATCACGCACCTGTGAGTGGCCCCTGTCTGCCCAGCAGGTGCAAAGAAGTGGGCAAGGGAGGGCTGAGCCCACCTGACTTCATTATCATACCATCCCTCTGCTCCCCCAGGCTGAAGGGTGCCCTCCTTTTCATTACCATCGCTTTGATTGGCTCAGGCTGGGCCTTTGTCAAGTATGTCCTATCAGATAAAGAGAAGAAGATTTTTGGAATTGTTATCCCCCTGCAGGTGCATATGGGGAGGTGCCCAGAGGAAGACATAGGGGCGGGAGGGGCACAGGTCAGGCAGTGCCCACCTACCCTGCCCTGGCCACACAGGTCCTGGCCAACATAGCCTACATTGTCATTGAGTCCCGTGAAGAGGGCGCCAGCGACTACGGGCTCTGGAAGGAGATCCTCTTCCTAGTGGACCTCATTTGCTGCGGTGCAATCCTCTTCCCTGTAGTCTGGTGAGGACGGTAGCTGAGATTCTACCCTCTGTATCTATGGGTGGAGCCACTGCTAACCATGCCCTGTATACCCCTCATCCCAGGTCCATCCGGCATCTCCAGGAGGCATCTGGCACAGATGGGAAGGGTAAGACAATGCCCCTCAAAAACTCTGCGCACTGCCCACTTCTTTCTGTTCCTAGATACCTCTTCTGGCCTGTCTACCCACCCCCTGGCCTTTGGCTCCCTGGGCCCCAGTTTGGCCTCTCTGCCACCCTAACATCCCCTGAAGACTTTCTGCCCCTTGGACACTCCCCCAAATGCCCTCTCTCTCCCCCTTCCTCCCACCGGTCTCTTTTCCTTGACCCCCCTCTCTGTGCCCTCCCCTCAGTGGCAGTGAACCTGGCCAAGCTGAAGCTGTTTCGGCATTACTACATCATGGTAGGAGCCTGCTGGCCCGTGGGGATGGAGAGTGGGGTGGGAGAGGGAAGCCAAGAGGGGACAAGGACAATCAGCCAGTCACCATCCCCTAACCCACTTCCCAGGATCTTGAGGCTCCTATCAGTCATCCCCCATTTCACAGTCCCTGTGGTCTCTCTGTCCCTTCTGTCCCATGACCACCTTGCTCCCACAGGTCATCTGTTATGTCTACTTCACCCGCATCATCGCCATCTTGCTCCGGGTGGCAGTGCCCTTCCAGTGGCAATGGCTATACCAGGTGAGTCTGGAGGTCTCAGGTGGGAGGGAGAGTCAGCCAGATGGTGGGGTTGGAGCAGGGGTGTGTCTGACCCTCTGGCTCTGTTCCCTCCTCCCTCAGCTCTTGGTGGAGGGCTCCACTCTCGCCTTCTTTGTGCTCACGGGCTATAAGTTCCAACCTGCTGGGGACAACCCCTACTTGCAGCTGCCCCAGGAGGAGGAGGAGGAGGATGTCCTGATGGAGCAAATGTAAGCCTGGGGGAAGAATGGATGGGTTGGGGGTGGAGTGAGGAGCAGGGTTAGAGCAGTGCTGGTAGTTGGAGGTGGGTATGAAGGAGGGGCCCGGCTGTTCTAGAGAAGGGATGGGTGGAGCCAGGGTCACTCTGGTTTGGGGGTTAGGGCCACTGTAAGAACAGAGGTGGTGGAACGGTTGAGGTTTTAGGTAGGCAGAGCTGGGGCCCAGTGCATCTGGGGCAGAGTGGGTGGGGCTAGACAATTATAGGGGCGGGGTCAGGACTGCTAAGGGGAGGGGTCAGGGAGTAGAGTACGTGGAGCCAGGGCAGTCCTAGGGGCCAGACCTGCTACCCATCAGCTCTGATCAGCCTTCTTGCTGTCTCTGCCCAGAATGACTGACTCTGGGTTCCGGGAAGGCCTGTCCAAAGTCAACAAAACAGCCAGCGGGCGGGAACTGTTGTGATCATCTCCACATCTTGGACTAGATGGTTCTTCTCCCCCACCTCCACCACTTCTCACTCCTGCCCCCCTCCTAAAGCACATGTCGAGAGAGGTGTAAGGGGCCAGTGCGGAAAAGCTGCCCAGCTCCTTAGGACCAGGTTCTGGACAAGCCCATTCAGAAGAAGACAGAGAGTTCCTTCTTACTCCCTTGGTATTGGGCAGCCCTGTCCTCACTGGGGGACCCCCTCCCTTCCGACTGTAAAATAATGACCAGTCTGTTTTGCTACACTATTTTCTTGCCTTTCTGAGGGTTGAGCTATATAACACAGAGATTGTTTACAATTTAGAAAACTGTATTCACTGTGTGGGGAGGGGGCACAGTGTGCATTGCCTAACACATCCACTATATATAAATTAAGCAACCACTGTGTGCTATACCAGGTGCTGGGGGTAGAGTAGTCCAAAATCCACCTGGTCCGAGTTCTCAAGGGGCTCACAGAACAGGGTGTGGGTGACAGGGAGAGGGACACATCATCAGGAAGTTCCATCACTAGGCCCCCAGACCCATGATGGTGGCTGCACAGGGCCCTGGCCCAGCAAAGAGATCAGGGAAACAAGGGGAGAGTTCATGCCCAGGTGAAAGGATGGCATGTACAAAAGCTGGAAGCAAGAGGGGAAAATAATGATTTGAAGAGCAAAAAGTGAAAATAAAAATAAGCTGAGGCAGAAGTACTGCTTGAGGCCAGAAGTTCAAGACAAGACTGGACAACATAGCTAGACCCTTGAAAGAATTATGGTGTAATGGCAGGCACCTGTAGTCTCAGCTACTTAGGAGACTGAGGCAGGAAGATTGCTTGAGCCCAGGAATTTCACGTTGCTGTGACCTATGATGGCACCACTGTACTCTTACCCAGGCCACAGAATGAGACCCTGTCTCCAAAAAAATAGTAATAACAAGCTAACATGGCATGGCGATTGCTGTATGCCATGCCCTTTGTGGACTTTGGGGACTGACTTTAACTTATTAAAAAACCTGTGAAGCATAGAGCAGCTAAATAACTGGCTTGCAGTCACACAGCTAATGAGTTTGTGGGAGGCCCAGGGCTCAAAGCTGGACACTAACCACTGCATGCATTGCTTCTCTGCAGCTAGACTCCCTGGGACCAAACCTCAGCCAGACTATCATTTATTGTCACTGGCTTAACCTCTCTGTTTCTTTGCATGTAAAATGGGTCCATGTTAGTTTGTTCAGTGTCACCTATGATAATCAATGTCAGTGGCTCAGCACTGTGGCCAGCAGCACAGCCTTAGCCTGATCTCTAAAGAACCTGCCCTGAATCTTGAGGACTGACTGCAGGTTAGAGATCCACCTGAGTACATGCTCAAGGGCTGGTTTCTAAGATGCTTCTCCTCCCCGCCCCCTCACTGTTCAACTAGAGCACCCAGAACCCATTTTGGAGCGCTAGGAAACATTTCTCACAGGCATGGGTCAGGGGTAGGGAACAGGGCTAGGGTGGAGAGAAGTCTTTCTGTAAGTGGAAGCAAGCAAACTGAGGCTCAGATAAATAACTAGCCCAGCTGGGCAAAGAAGGAAGTGGGGAGGCATTGCAGGCTCAAGAAATCATGGGAAGAAGGTGGAATAAATAGCCCAGCTGGCTGGGGGCAGGAGAAAGGCAATAGTAGTTGGCAGGCACATTTGAGGTTTCATGCTGGTACCCACAAGAGCCATGGAAGAAGTTAAAGCAGGGAGGGGAGTGGCCATATAGAGTTCATGTTTCACTCCCTGTGCATGCTGTGGTAGGCAGAGTTATAGTGCCCCCCAGAGATGTGCCCGAGGATGTTTCCACTCATGGCAAAAGGGCCTCCATTGGTGGGATTAAATTAAGGTTCTTAAAATGGTGAGATTTTAAGATCTGGGGCTGGAGTAGGAGGGTGGCCCAGTGTAATCACAAGAGTCTTTATAAGACAGGCAGGAGGGTCAAGATCAGAGAAAAAGATGCACTAACGAAAGCAAAGTCTGGGCTCAGTTTGCTAGGTCAGTTGCTTGTAGCTCAAGTGGCTAAGGCGCCAACCACATACACCAAAGCTGTCGGTTTCAAATCCAGCCCAGGCCTGCCAAACAACAAGGACAGCTACAACCAAAAAATGGCCAGATGTTGTGGAAGGCACCTGTAGTCCCAGCTACTTGGGAGGCTTGAGCCCAGGAGTTTGAGGTTGCTATGAGCTGTGACACCACAGTACTCTACCCAGGGTGACAGCTTGAGGCTCTGTCTCAAAGAAAAAAAAAAAAAAGCAAAATCTGCAATGAGTCCAGGAAGGGGCCACTAGCCAAGGAATGCAAGGAGCTTCTAGAAGCTGAAAAAGGCAAGGAAATGGATTCTTCTCTAGAGCCTCCAGAAGGGAACACAGCCCCAATTGAGACCCTGATTTTAAGACTTCTGACCTCCAGAACTATAAGATCATGAATGTATGTTGCTTAAAGCCCCCAAACTTGTGGTAATGTGTTACAACAGCAGTAAGAACTCATACAGTTTAAGAACACATGCTCTGGAGCCCAGCACACCCAGGGTCATGGCCAAGATTACTGAAGGATCTTGGGCAAGTAGATGAAGCCTCGCCCCTATCACAAAATTCCAAAACCAGAGATGTTGACATGGATGTGGAGAAAAGGGAACACTTCTACACTGCCGGTGGGAATTAAATTAGTTTGTTCCTTTTGGAGAGACATCTGGAGAACACTTAGAGAACTAAAAATTGACCTGCCATTTGATCCTGCAATTCCTTTATTAGGTATATATCCAGAAGACCAAAAATCGCATTACAACTAAGGTATTTGTATCAGAATGTTTATTGCAACCCAATTCATAATTGCTAGGTCATGGAAGAAGCCCAAGTGCCCATCGACCCATGAATGGATCAATAAATTGTGGTATATGTACACCATGGAATATTATGCAGCCCTAAAGAAAGATGGAAACTTTGCCTCCTTCATGCTTACATGGATGGAACTGGAAAATGTTCTTCTTAGCAAAGTATCGCAAGAATGGAAGAAAAAGTATCCAATGTACACAGCCCTATTTTGAAACTAATTTATAGCTTTCATAGGAATGTTATAACCTAATTATAGCCCTAGAATATGAGAAGGGGGGTAGGAGAGAGGAGAGGAGGGGGTAAATGGGGGGAGGGAGGGTGATTGCTGGGGTCACCTCTATGGTTTATCCTACAAGGGTACAAGTGAATCTTTCTAAAAGCAGAGTATGTCTTAATAACTAAGAAAATGACATGAAGGTTATGTTAACCAGTTTGATGAGAGTATTTCAAAATGTATCTGAAAACACCACACTGTACCCTGTGATTGCATTCATGTACACAGCTATGATTTAATAAAAAAAAAAAAACTTTTAAAAAAAAGTAGATGAAGCCTCTGTTTCTTCATCTGTAAAATGGGATAGTAACACCTGAGGCATGTGGAGCAAGCAAGTTAAAATGTGTGAAATAGGTAAGATGCTGCCACAGGGCATCCTATAGGCATTTGGTGTCATGAGTGCAAATTGATGTCTTATATATCATAATTTTGTTACAGGAAAACAAAGATGGACTTCAGAAAGAGTCCCTGTCATCCCAGCACTTTGGGAGGCTGAAGTGGGAGGATTGCTTGAGGCCAGGAGTTTGAGACCAGCCTGGGCAACACAGCAAAACCCCATCTCTAATTAAAATTTCAAAAAAAATTTAAATAAAAAATTCTGTTCAAGCAAATTGAACATTCAGTATATGTGGAGTGCCAGGATCAGGCTTCTCTGTGTCTGGTGCCACTGAACTCTAGAACTCCATGACTAGAAAGGATGTTCTGTGTCAACTGGTTTTCTAGTTGACATATTGGGGACTGGCCTTGCCCAGAGTCTCCTACAGAGCAGGAATCCAAACCTCTGCTCCCTGCCTTCCCAGGGTGGGGGTCCCCATCCTCCACCTCCACTATGCATATGTGGGAAGTGGAAGATTGATCTAGGCTGGTCAAGGTTACCTGCAAGTTAATCATTAATAGGGTAGTTGGAGAACGGGGTGGCCTGGCTTTGTGTCCTGGAGGGAATAAAGGATATGGAGGAAAGTATCCCCGCTTCCCCCAGGTGGAATGGAGGTGCCTGGGCCCCTATCTAGAAATCATTCCACTTCCTTCCCCTCGTTTTCTCCTTGCACCCCAGCTATAGTTGCCAGGCAAAATACAGGATGCCCAGTTAAATTTTAATTTTAGGTATGTAACAGATAACTTTTTCAGTACATGTGTCATCCAAATACTCCACTAAAGGTGACCTTGCTCTTGCTCGCTCACTCTCTTGAGCTCTCCCTCTGTCAATGCCCTGAATACTGGACTGGGCTTGGCGGGCCTTGGAACTGGAAATCCACCTCCCACCTCCTTCTCTCCCTCCTGCTGCCTTATCTTAGGCACCATCCCCTCCCAAACCTCTGTACACATCCCCCAAGTAAACATCATGAGGGCTGAAGAATTCCCCCTCACCTCCCTCTCTGCCAATAGACATTGCTCCATTCCAGCCTTCTTCCCTCTCCTCACTTCCCAGATGTCCCTCAAGGCTTTCTGCATCTCCAGCACAATAGGCACCAGCACAATGACAAAACCATCAATTACTGATCCTTCCCTGAGTCGGGGACTTCTGGAAATCTTGCATCATTTAATTGTGACATCAGCCAGAATGATTATCAGTCCCATTGCTCAGATAGATTAACTGAAGGTCCAGAAAAGAGGAACCATGCCCTGCAGCAAGACAGAGGCCAGACAGGCATTTCCTTCTCCATGCATCAAACCACGGAGCCTGAATGCTTAAGAGGCTAGGAGGAAACTAAGAAATGAGGTGGTTTGGGAGAAGGAGAATAGAGAAAGTCTTGGGGGAAGTTGGGGACAGTTGGGGGCATTCAGTTCCAAAAACTGAACCCTAGTCTAGAGACCAAGCAGGTTTGCCCCCTCCCACCTCCTCCTCTTCCAAAGAGAGAGTGTTGCAATCAAAGCAGACAGAGGTCAGGTTTGTTCTCATTCTCTGAACCTCCCCCAACCCTGGCAAGGCCTAGGCCAGGAGGCCAGGGAAAGAGTGTGGTTTACAGGAAATCAGGGCAAATGCCTCATTAACCCCTTCATTGGGCTTTTGGAAGCCATCTTTCCGGGGAGCAGGGGCCCCACCCACATACCATTCTAGTCCCCTTAACCATTCACCTCCTATGCCCAGACAGCAACATTGCTAAGCATTAGAGGCATACAAGTTAAAACGATACCAAATACAAGTTTTCACCCATGAGGCTGGCAAAAATCCAATTGCCATCATGCTCTAGTGAAGAGGCAGTGGGGAAACTAGCAATTAGTTCCGTGCAACAATGATAAGTGTGCAAATCAATACTTCACCGATGGAGGGGAATTCAGCACTATCTAGCAAGATCGCTAATGCATCTAGATGTTGACCATAATTTTTTCCTTTCATTGCAATAACAACCACCCCATTTAACACAAGGAACCTGAGGTTCAGAGCAGTTCTTAGTACCTTGCCCAAAGATCACAGCTAATGTGTCAGAGCTAGGAAATGATGCAGGTTCAACAGAGAACATGATTTGAAGCCACAGAAATACATCTATCCATCAATAGGAGGCTGCTTGCTTTTATACAGTGTAATAGGAGGCAGATATCTATAAGAAGGAGGAAATTCTTTGTGCATAGTATGAAGCAATCTCTAAGACACATTGTTTATGAAAACATAAGATGTAACCTGAGACCAGGAAGAGTAGTATGTAGAACATGCTGTGAACAGATAAGAGAGGAAGACCCCACTTCCCTCTATACCCATGTGTACCTTTAACATGCTGTCAACAGATATCGGAGGAAGACCACTTTCCGTCTATACCCATGTGTACCTTTCAGATGTTGATCCATATGAAAACATTACCTACCTCTCAAACACACACACAAAATCAACAAAAATTAAAATAATAATATCCTAAGAGGATGTTGATATAAGACAGAAAGAAAAGCTAGGAATGAGAATATTCCTCAACTGCAACTTTTCTCACCAACATAGTTATTTAGGCTTCCTGACAAGGGTCAGTGAAAGAAGCTTTACTGAAAAATAAGCTTACCTGGATAGTTTACTCCTACACATACATAGCCCATGGGAAATATCCCTCCAAGAAATCTTCCCTGACCCTCCAAGAAGCAGAGTTCTTCTTTTCCACTGGGGAAAACACTCCAATGGGGCTAAAAGTCTGTGCTGGGCTCTGTCTCTCCCTTTTATTCCCTCTCTAGATGTATTTCTAGTTCTCTCAGCATGGAAGGGAACTCTACCTCCCACCGTAGAGTGGGACTCCTAGGTTTAATTAATAAATACATGGCAAGCCTGGGAGCAATGGCTCATGCCTGTAATCCTAGCACTCTGGGAAGCTGAGGCAGGTGGATCGCCTGAGCTCAGGAGTTCAAGAACAGCCTCAGCAAGAGCAAGACCCTGTCTCTATGAAAGAAAGCAAGGAAGGAAGAAAGGAAGGAAGGAAGGAAGGAAGAGAGGAAGGAAGGAAGGGAGGGAAGGAGGGAGGGAGGGAGGGAGGGAGGGACGGAGGGAGGGAAAAGGGAGGGAGACAAAACTAGCAGGGTGTTGTGGCTGGCACCTACAGGCCCAGCTACTTGGGAGGCTGAGGCAAGGGAATTACTTGAGCCTAAGAGTTTGAAGTTACTATGAACTAAGATGCCACTCTACTCAGGGCCCAGAGTGAGACTCTGTCTCAAAAAAAGCAAAATAAAACTAAATAAATAAATAAATAAATACTTGGCCAAAAATGAACTTAGAGATAAGGCCCAGACATGAGGACACCGAGGCTGAGAGCTATTGTCAGCACCTCGCCCCTGGGGGGTGTCTCCTACTCAGTGTTCCTCTGCTACAAAGTGGATGCAGCAAGGAATGCCTCTGTTCAGCTGGCCCTGACCCTGAGACAGGCAGGGCAGAGTACAGGTATGTTCATGTTGCAGAGGAACATGCCCTTAGGTTACTCACCCCACAGGGGACATGCTGGCCTCAGAGACTGAAAAACTTAGGAAATGGTATTGAGAAATCTGGGGCAGCCCCAGGAGGAGACAGGCTACAGGGAGGAGGGGCTGAATGAGGGAGAGTCAGGAGCTAGATAAGAGGCAGCTCCAGCAGCTGGCAGCCAGTGTTCAGTCCTCCCCATTCACCCCTCCTGTCCCTCCACTGTCCCTCACCATGGGACCTGCCTCAGGCCTCAGCCTGCTGCTGCTGTTATTACCCTGCCTCCCCCTGGCTCTGGGAGCTCCCATGTGAGTAGTTGCTCCTCTCCCTCCAGACAAGACTGGTTATAGGGTGGGAGCAGGTATCTGAGGTACAGGTCCCTGTAGAGCTTGAGATGCATTTGAATGTTTGTGCATTTAGGAGTGAGCAGGTTAGGCTGCCTGTGGGATGGGTATTTCTGGGCAGGTGGAATTTAGGCATCATGAGTTGGGGATTTGGGATTGGGAATGGAAGCCATCCCTTGGCTTAGCATGAATGTGGCGTTTAGCAATTGTGTGACTGGTGACTTGGAGACTTGCAAGTTTGGAAGATCTGGGAGTTTGCAGTTTGAGAACCCGGTGATTTCAGCATAGGTTTAAAGATTTGGCACTTTGGGCTGATGTAGGTTTGGGGTGTTGAATTTGGTTGTTTTTATTTATAGGACTGGCATGTTAGAGGTTTAGGTTTGGGATGCTCTAAGATCAGGGGTATAGAAGTTTGGGTGCATGTGGGTTTGAGCATGTAGAGTTTGGGGTGCCTGAGGAGTCTGACTGCATATATTTGGGGGTGTTTAAACATGTAGAGGCTCAGGGCTTTGGGTTTAGCCAATTGTGAGTTTGGAAGTCTGGAGATTTGGAGTTGGATTCTGTTGTGAGGTTCAGGGTTTGAGGACATCCATAGCCCTTAGCTTTCCAGGCTTTCAAAGTCCAGGTCCAGCTGGCTAAGCTGAAATTCATGGTCGCTGGCATCCTGCCCAGGCGGGTGAGGCAGGAACTCAGAGAAGAAGGCAGATCTAGACGTTGTTTGGCAGGCGACCTGGAGACTGGAGCAAGCGCCTGGAAGCCGAGGCTTGGCCTGACCCTGACTTCAGTGAGAGCTGGAGCGTCCCATCCCTGGGATAACAGCTCCACTCCTGTGCCCCCCTCCAACAGGTACTCCATGATCACTCCCAACATTCTGCGGCTGGACAGTGAGGAGACCGTGGTGCTGGAAGCCCACGAAGTGCAAGACGATGTTCCAGTCAGCGTCACTGTCCAAGACTTCACCAAGAAGCAAACGCTGGCCAACGAGAAGATCACATTGACTCGTGCCACCGGCCACCTGGGCAATGTCACCATCAAGGTGGGCGCAGACTGGAGCCGGCAGCAAACAGCCACAGTAACTCCAACTGGCCGGGTTCTGAGTCTCCTCTTCTAAGCCCGTCCCCCCTGAGCCTCCGGCCCCTCCGGTCCTGGTACCCTCCCTTCTAAGCCCCTCCTCTTTGAGTCTACTTCCCTTCTAAGCTCCTTCCCTCTAAACCCTCCCTCTCCAATTTTCGCTTCTTCCAAGTCCCTCCCCTTTTGCAGTCTCCTCCCCTTTTAGCCCCTCCCATCCTGTCTCCTCCACTTCTAAGCCTTTTCCTTTCCAAGTACCCTTCCTTACCTTCGGATCCCTTCCCTTCTCTGATTCTCTTCTCGATTCTGAGCTTCCTCACCTCTCAGCCTTTTCCTCCTTTCTGAGTTCCTTCCCCTCCGAGCCCCCGCCCACTCCTCTCTTCCTTCTGAGCCCCGCCCCCAGCCCTCCCTTTTCTGAGTTCCCTCGTTTACTGCCCACCTCTTTGCACCTCCTTCGGGTGCCCCTCCCTTTCCCAAACTGGGCAAACCAGGGAGACCAGGAGTGATGAGCAGGCTCCATTGCAAGGAGGGACCCACCCAGAGTTCCAGAAGCTGGACCGTGGGCATGAGGCCCTGGAGCAGACCCCTAATGATGCTCTGACCAATGCCTAGGTCGAGGCCACCAGGGAGTTCAAGTCAGGAAAGGGGAACAAGTTCGTAATCATCCGGGCAAGTTTCGGGTCCACCGTGGTGGAGAAACCCGTGCTGGTCAGCCTTCATAACGGGTACCTCTTCATCCAGACGGACAAGACCATCTACACCCCAGGCTCTACGGGTAAGGGTCTGTGGGGTGGCCGGAAGGGCGGAGAAAGGTCGGGGGTGCTGGGGGCTGACCTGACCTCCTTGCCTCTTCCACCACCTTCCAGTTCACTATCGGATCTTCACCGTCGACAACAAACTACTGCCGGTGGGCCGAACAGTTATGGTCAACATTGAGGTACCAGATAGCTGGGGCCGCAGTGGTGGTAGAAGTCGAGAGTCAAGAGAGACAGAAAGAGACACTAGAAAAGGCCCCGCAGCAGGGACTCGGGGAGGTATATGAAGAGATGCAAACACCCAGTGGCCTGGAGATGAGTTGAAGACCCAGGGGGACAAAGCAGATTCTGGTATCAAATAAACCCCTGGCCTCTGGCCTCTCTGAGCCTGTTTCCTCATCTGAAGATTGGGATAATGACAGATAATGATTCTATTGATTCTGTTCTACCTATAGCAGCGAGAGGGCATATGTAAGCACTTGGGTCAGGGCCTGTCCCTCCTCTGCGACAACCCTGAGTGGCTCCCAACTCTCCAGGAGGTAAAAGCTCAAGTCTTCCCTGAGGTCCATGAGGCCCTGTGCCCTCTCTCCCTCTTCCTTTCCATCTCTGTTCCAGCCACATTGGTCCCCCCTGTGCCTCCAATGCACCAGGTACAGTCCTGCCCCAGGGCATTTGCCCTCTTCTCAGAAAAACCTCTTCTTCCAAATATCTACACAGCTTGATGCCCCACCCTCTTTCGAATATCTCAGTTTTACAATCAGGTCTCCCTGAGCACCTTCTCAACTTACAAATCCCCACCCTGAGCCCAGAAATACACACACACACCCCTCCTCTCTTCCTGCCACATTCTGTAAATGGGACTCATTCATTTGAAAATTATCTCTCCCCTTGCCCTGCCTTCCAGTGAACTTACTTTCATGCAGGAAGGAATTGTTTTTTCATCTGTTCAGCATCTCCTCACCTGAACCCAGCGCAGTGCTTGGCATATTGTTGGGCTCAGTAAATACTTACTAAAAGGAGAGAAGAGAGAAAGCGGGAGAGGGAGAAAAGGGAAGGATTGAGAGGGAGTATGTCATCCTCATAGAATTGTCATGGGGATCTGTTTAAATTGTATAACAGGGACCCGGCAAAGGACTGGTCTGGCTTTAGGAATTGATGGGGTTGCTGGGAAACATCCATCTCTTCTAAATGTCTCCTTATGCTGTCTTTTCCAGGGAATTTCCCAGTTTCTAAGAGAAGTTAGAAAACCAGAAGTGTATGTGATGTCTTCTGGTGTTTAACTGTTGGCAGCAGATGAAATGACATGTATATAAATCAAACTACATAAAATTGTTCTTCTTGTAGTCAAATGTAGACAACTCCATGTGGTTTTTTTCTATGCTTGGCACTACAGCAGGTGATACATGCTGGCTATTACTAATATAGTATTCAGAGATACTCTGATAACAAGAACTCTTGTTTATGTGAGCTATATCACAAGCCAGTGAGGAAGGTGCCCTTATTATCTCCTTTTCCTACATGTGCATATTGAACACAGAGAGTTTAGGTAACTTGCCTAAGGTCACACAGCTTATAAGAGGGTCAGCAGGGATTTGAACCTAGACTGATTGACTCAGGTCCAGATTCTTAAATACTGTCCCGGTAGACATGGCACAGACAGAGTGTCCAGACACAGAGAGGTAAGGGAGAGCTTAGAGGTTAGACCCAGCCTCTGAAGGGCCACTTTATCCCACACCCCTTCCTCTTGTCTCCTCACAGAACCCTGAAGGGATCCCTGTCAAGCAGGACTCTTTCTCTTCTCACAACCAGCTTGGTATCTTACCTTTGATTTGGAACATTCCGGAGCTGGTTAAGTATGTTAGGCTCTTTAGAAGGGAGTTTAGGGTTCCCCTATCCCAGGACTGGCCAAACACTCACCCACCTTCCCCACAGCATGGGGCAGTGGAAGATCAGTGCCTACTATGAAAACTCACCAAAGCAGGTCTTCTCAGCTGAGTTTGAGGTGAAAGAATACGGTAAGAGGGGGAACAGCCAAGGTGGGGGTACCCTGGGACTCTGGGCCCAGTGCTGGCCCCACCAATACCATCTCTTACCTTAGTGCTGCCCAGTTTTGAGGTCATAGTAGAGCCCACAGAGAAGTTCTACTATATCCATAACCAGGAGGGCCTGGCAGTCACCATCACAGCGAGGTAAGGACATGCGAGGGCCAGGTGAGGGGCTAGCAGTGGGGCCAGCTGATGGCTAGCTTAGAAGTTGGCAGTGGGGCCAGATGAGAGGATGGGTCAGGGCCAGAAGTGGGACCAAGTAAGGGTCAGCTGTTGTACTGGGGGAAAGACTGGGACTCTGGATCTTTAGCCACAGCTAGTAGAATTTGGGAGAAACTTAGTTTTCTATCCAGGGAGGACCTGAAGCCTTTCTTGCCCCATAGGTTCTTATATGGGGAGACAGTGGATGGAGTCGCCTTTGTCATCTTTGGGGTCCAGGATGGAGACCAGAGGATTTCCCTGTCTGAGTCTCTCACTCGTATTGAGGTACCTGGCAGAGGGCCCCTCTGAACCCCACCACCACTTCTGAGCCCTTGCCTCCCCACTGAGCCTATTTCCTTGCCCCCAGATTGAGGACGGCAATGGGGAGGCCTTGTTGAAGCGACAGGTGCTACTGGATGGGGTGCAGCCCTCTCGAGCTGAGGACCTGGTGGGAAAGTCCTTGTATGTGTCTGTCACCGTTATTCTGCACTCAGGTGAGGCCTGGTCTGAGGGAAAGGCCCAGGACCACCATCCTGGCCAGTGTAAGAAGGGAGGCCCTGTCAGAGAAGGAAACCAAGTCTGAGAGGGGAGACCCAGAGTGAAGGTGGGGTCTGATACGAGGGGGAAAGCCCAATATGAGGGCAAGATCTAATCCAATGGGGAGGCAGGCCCAGTATGAAGATGGGATCCAGTCTGATGGGGTAGACAGGCCCAGTATGAGGGTGGGGTCCAGAAGGCAGACCCAGTGTAAAGGTGGGGTCCAGTCTCAAGGAGGAGGCCTGGTCCTGAGGGGTGGCCTAGGAGCCCACCATCATGGCTGGTCCTCTCAGGCAGTGACATGGTACAAGCGGAGCACAGCGGGATCCCCATTGTGACCTCTCCCTACCAGATCCACTTCACCAAGACACCCAAGTACTTCAAACCAGCCATGCCCTTTGACCTTATGGTGAGACCCTGTTCATCTCTTCTGGAGCACTGGCCATGCCTCTGAGTCCTTCTGAAACTTTCTCCATCCGCCCTCTGCACCCACAGGTGTATGTGACAAACCCCGATGGCTCTCCTGCACGCCGCGTCCCAGTGGTGGTCCAGGGCCATGAGAACGTGCAATCTCTGACCCACGACGATGGCGTAGCCAAGCTGACCATCAACACTCAAAACAGTCGGCAGCCCCTGACAATCACGGTGAGCCTGGTCTCAACCCTCACCCCCCACCTCTGGAGGTGTAGAAGAGCTTGATGTATGCACAGTGACATCCTTCCACTTGTAGAGAGGCCTCCAGCCACCTGCAGAGAGATGTTTTCTACTGTATAGAGGGGTTCTCCTGTGCACAGTGTGGTCCTGCTGTTTGTATAGAGAAGTCCACATTGAGATAGCAGAGCCTTTTCCACTTGCATGCCTGATCCTCCCCTTACAAAAAAGAGGTGCTCCAGCCATGCACAGTCTTACTGCTGACTGATGAGTCTAAATCTTGCAGGGAGAGGCTCTATAGTTTATGTGCATGGGTCCACCACTGGCGTGGTGGCCTCAGTTCTCCTGGCTCCTGTGGGCTTGACTTTGTCAACCCCTCTCTGGAAGGGAAGCAAGGCTTGTGTGCATGCTGCACAGGTGTGTGGATGTCCTCCAGGTCCCTCTCCAGCTTCTGTGTGGGGCATACCGCCTCCCACCTCCTAGAAGAGTTTCCTCACTTCCTTAGCCTATGGACTAGTCCCCGGTGGCTACTGTGACAAATGACATCTGCTTAGTGATTTAACACAATACAAATTTATTAATGATCTCATCTTAAAATCCATAATTTAATCCCACCTGCAAAGTCCTTTTTGCCACAAAAGACAACAATATTTCCAGGTCCCTGGGATTAGGAGGTGGGCATCTGTGGGGCACATGAGAGTGATGAAAACATGCACCCCTCTCTCCCCCCAGGTGCGCACAAAGAAGGATGGCATCTCAGAGGCAGAGCAGGCCACCAAGACCATGCAGGCTCAGCCCTACAGCACCCTGGGCAACTCCAACAACTACCTGCATCTCTCAGTGCCTCGTGTTGAGCTGAAGCCAGGGGAGACTCTCAATATCAACTTCCACCTGAGAGCAGACCCTGGGCTGGGTGCCAAGATCCACTATTACACCTACCTGGTCCGTGGTCACCTGCAACCCACAGCCGCTCTTCCTTGCTTTTGTAGCACCCCTAGGACCCCTTCCCTGACCCCAGATCCCTGCCCACACACCCTGTCTCTCACGCTCCCTAGCCTTATGCCGTCCCGTACCCCTAGATCATGAACAAAGGGAGATTGCTGAAGGTTGGACGCCAGATGCGTGAGCCTGGCCAGGACCTGGTGGTTCTGCCTCTGACCATCACCAAGGACTTCATTCCTTCTTTCCGCGTGGTGGCTTATTACACACTGATGGGCACCAATGGCCAGAGGGAGGTGGTGGCTGACTCCGTGTGGGTGGATGTCAAGGACTCATGTGTGGGCACGGTGAGCATCCCCTAGCCCCTACCTCCTTCCCACTTTTCTCTCTCCCCCTACCTTTCCCTGACTTCTTTCTGCTTCTCCACCCCTCCCCACAGCTGGTGGTGAAAGGTGGTGGGAAGGATGATCGGAAGCCTACACCTGGGCAGCAGATAACCCTCAAGATAGAGAGTGATCCTGGGGCCCGAGTGGGCCTGGTGGCCGTGGACAAGGGCGTGTTTGTGCTGAATAACAAGAACAGGCTGACTCAGAGCAAGGTATACAAGCACCTATATCCCCAAGGCAGGGAAAGAAGATGGCAGAGGGAAAGAGACAGAGTGAGGGTTAGGTGGGGGTGGGATGAGAGAGGGCGGTGGAGTGGGGTTGGAAGTGATCAGAGCTTCAGGATGGCTGAAGCTGAAGATAGAGATGAGGATGCCCTACCTTATCCAATTTCAACTTGGACATGACTCTGAGAGACCAACAGCAGTGTAAGGATGGGGAATGGGATAAGGATGGATTTGAGAGAATGCCTCACATGACAATGGGTTGGAGACAGGGTTGGCTGGGAAGGGGTTGAGGATGAGAAAGGGGGAATCAGGGAAGGACTGGGGCGGGGTGGAGGTGGCTTTGGGCTTCAGTGGGGATGAGAGCAGTGATCATGCAGGGTAGGAACATGAGGATGGGATGGCGTGGTTTGGGAAGAGCCACTTGGGTGGAAGTCTCATTGTTTTGTTGAGCTGGATGTGGTACTGCTGGCTGGGCCTCTCTCCACTCCTGTCCCCTGTCCACACCCACCCCTCAGATCTGGGATGTGGTGGAGAAGGCAGACATTGGCTGCACCCCAGGCAGTGGAAAGGACTATGCTGGTGTCTTCACCGATGCTGGGCTGGCCTTCAAGACTGACAAAGGCCTGGAGACCTCCCAGAGAGCAGGTGAGGATGCAGCTGGCAGCTAGTGGGGGCAGGGGCAGTGTCCTCACCTCTCAGGTGCTAAGAGATGGACTCTGGAGTCAGGGGACCTGGATTCAAGTCCTGCCTCCACCACAACCTGGCAAATCACTTCTCTCTGAGCCCTAGTTTCCTCGTCTGTCTAAAGAAAACAAGAACACCCCTTCCTCATAGCTATTCTGAGTAGACCTAGGACACCATAGGTGTCACCTCCATCTCATTCTGGGTCTACCTATACCTCAGATCTCGAGTGCCCGAAACCAGCTGCCCGCCGCCGTCGCTCCGTGCAGCTCATGGAGAAGAGGATGGACAAAGGTGGGAGTCCTAGACTGGCCCAGACTGATCTTGGAGGAGCCAGAGAGGACGTGGGGAGGGCCTGGTGTGGGGAAGTTTTCTCTGGGGTCTGTACTGAGTCCCTTTTGCTTTGAGAGCCACCCTGACTGGGGGCCTGTCATGGGGGATTGTGCTCCCACAGTGGGCCAGTACTCCAAGGAGCTGCGCAAGTGCTGTGAGGACGGCATGCGAGAGAACCCCATGAAGTTCTCATGTGGGCGCAGGGCCAGGTTCATCATCCAGGGTGAGGCGTGTGTGAAGGCCTTCCTCGACTGCTGCAACTACATCACCAAGCTGAGGCAGCTACACCTACGGGACCGCCCCCTTGGCCTGGCCAGGAGTACGTCACACGTGGGGCTCATCTGAGTGGGGAGGAGCCCCCAGTCTGAGATGGGGGAAGCCCCTGGCAGGGTGATGCAGACCATCCCTTCCCATGAAGTATAAAAGAAACCCAGGTCTGAGGGGAGGGAGGAGGATAATGACTGAGAAGGATGGACACCTCTTCCAAGAAGGGAGCCAGGGGAGAGGAAACTACAGTCTGAAAGGCCTAGAGACCTTCAGATAAGGGAGAAGGACTTCCTCCGATGGGGAGGCAGCCCCTTGTCTGAGGGCAAAGGGGTTTCCTGCCAGGGAGGATCATCTCTGCTCCACCCCAGTCAGTCTGAAGTTTGACATTGCCAGAGCCCAGGACATCCCTGGTCTGAGGGAAACTTCTAGATGATAGAACTGGTCACCCCAGCAATGAGAAGGCTAAGATGTGTCCTAAGGTTGTTTTCACCAAAGAAAACTAATGTATGTTGCCTTCCAAAGAGCCACCTAACTAGACGAATTAACAAGCAACACTCGCTCATTCATTTATTCACTCACACATTCAGCTTTAAATAAGACCAAACATGGGTGGCACCTGTGGCTCAGTGGGTGTGGCGAAGGTGGTGGGTTCAAATCCAGCTCTGGCCAAACTGCAAGAAAAAAATAGCCAGGTGTTGTGGTGGGTGCCTAGTCCCAGGTGCTCCAGAGGCTGAGGCAGGAGAATTGCCTAAGCCCAGGAGCTGGAGGTTGCTGTGAGCTGTGATGCCACAGCACTCTACCAAGGGCAAGAAAGTGAGACTGTGTCTCTAAAAATAAATAAATAAATAAATGAAGACCAAACATGTACACACTCGAAACTTAGGTCTTAGGCCAAATGAATCTTAAGGAAAGCGAGAATTTTATCTTACAATAAACAAATCCAGAATAGTCTCTCACAAGGAGGACATGGTCTGAGTGATACTGGGAAAATTAGACAAAACCTCTGATCTACTAAATATAATTTCCATCCACTGGGATTGGATTTTTCCCCTAGCATTGTGTAATTTCTTTAGCCAATTGGGGGGGTCAAACAAAGAATGGCTTGGCCAGGCACAGTGGTTCACACCTGTAATCCCAGCACTTTGAGAGGCTGAGGTGGGAGGATCACTTGAAGCCAGGAGTTTGAGACCAGCCTGGGCAACATAGTGAGACCCCCATCTCTACAAAAAATTTAAAAATTAGGTGGACATGGTAGTGCAGACCTGTAGTCCCAGCTACTCAGGAGGCTGAGGCAGGAGGGTTACTTGAAACCAGGAGTTGGAGGCTGCTGTGAGCTGTCATCATACCACTACACTCCAGCCTGGGCGAGAGAGCCAGACCCTCTCTCAACTAAAAAAAAAGTTACTACCCAAAGGCATTTTGATGGATTATTCCAGAGGATAGTTGGATTTAGGAATCCATGGAATTCCACCCACTTTGTTGCTATAGAGAAGCAGACCCCAATTCAAATCTGCCCATCATGTCTAAGGAAAACTCAGCCAGGGATGAACCCTACTACATTCCAACTGTCAAATTGTTTTGGGGGCGGTATTTTGTTTTGTTTTTTAGTTTTAAAACAGATCTCACTCTCTTGGGGAGACTAGAGTGCACAGTGTCTCAGGACCACAGCTCATTGAGAGGAGCATGAAAATGCTTCAAATGTTTTCATTTCTTTAAAAGTGAGAGGGGAAAAATGAATATAATACACTTTGTGTTATATTTGTCTTTATATATCACAAACCCAGTTGTGAAATATAATTTTTTTTTTTTTGAGACAGAGCCTCAAGCTGTCCCCCTGGGTAGAGTACCGTGGCATCTCAGCTCACAGCAACCTCCAACTCCTGGGCTCAAGCAAGTCTCCTGCCTCAGCCTCCCAAGTAGCTGGGACCACAGGCGCCCGCCACAACGCCTGGCTACTTTTTGTTTGCAGCCGTCATTGTTGTTTGGCAGGCCCGGGTTGGATTCGAACCCGCCACCTTGGGTGTACGTGGCTGGCACCTTAGCCACTTGAGCCACAGGCGCCGAGCCTCTTTTTTTTTTTTTTTTTTTTTTTTTTTTAAGACAGTGTATTAAGCGGTCACGCAGAGTAATGGGCCCTGGTTTCACAGCTCAAAGCAACCGAAAGCTATTGTTCTGAGACTTGGTCTTGCCACACCCACCC
>CAUYQV010074755.1:0-71577 GCA_963574575.1 Galagoides demidoff
ATTCCTATGTATACCATGGAATACAATTCAGCCATTAAAAAATGGAGATTTTGCAGCATTTGTATTAACCTGGATGGAGGTGGAACACATTATTCTTAATGAAGCATCACAGGAATGGAGAAGCATGAATCCTATGTATTCCACTTTGATATGAGGACAATTAATGACAATTAATGACACAGTGGGGAATGGGGGAAGGGGATAGCAAACAGAGAAGGAGGGAGGGGATGAGGGAAAGGAAAAGAAAAGAAGATAGTGAATAATTTTCACAGAAATTGGATTTAATTTTGACAAAAGTACATTACTTAAACATTAATTTTTAATTCAATTTATTAATATGTTGTTTAAGATATTGCATCCTCATTTATAAGTGAAATATGTTTATAATTTCCCCTTTATAATAATAGATTTTTTCCAATTTTAATATCTGGTGTATCCAGATGAAGTAGAATGATTTTGAAGTATTGCTTCTTTTTCTATCGTCTATGAGATTTGGCATCATCTGTTTTTTGAAATCATCTTTTATTTATTTATAAATATTAGTTGTCTATTTTTTGAGACTTTGGAAAATAATAATAAGGAGAAATTAACTGATGACTCCATACTGAATCTCAGAATCAAAGCATTCTGTAACAGACTACTCTTATTTGGCAACGTGAATGTTATTTTTTTTGCATTATTATTATTGCTCAATAAAAAAAAGAAAATCAGTCTTGTTACCTCTGCATAGTGAGATCTGAGGTGATTTTAACGTAAGTGTTTTGGCTTGTCATCTTTTTCTACAATAATGATGTATAATGAATAATTTTAAAAGAAAAAACTTAAACCATAGTAATTAGGAAAACAATACTGGGTGTAAACTGGATGATACAACTTTTTAAAACCTTATACTTTCCTATATGGTGTATCTGGTACTTTTCAATAGGAAGACTTCTTGAGGCTCAAAAAAGAATGACTGTGAAATTTGAGAATATTCAACAACATAATGGAGGTCACCAGTAAAATGACTTTTAAATGCTCTATTGTACCAAAAAATGCTCTATTATAAGACAGCCACAAATTTAATATACAGGGTAGCCATAAAGTGCATGTGTAACTTAAAATAGAGTGCAATTACAAAATCACACGCAAACATTATGGCCACCTTGTAACAGGGCCAGGAAGTCATAAAAGTTAAAATCCAATATTAGAGAAACAATTAGGGTATCTATAGAAATTGAACAAATTAAGAAAAGTTATCTAGAGCTCAATGATGGTGTATATTAAATGTAAGCATCCTAAATACAAGATGAGGAATTTTCTAAGTTATGAATTGTTTACATGTATGCTTCCATTATGGAAGTTTGATGTAGCCCCTGACAATACCCGGTTAATAATGTAATGAGAAGAAAAACAAAAGGAACCTAAGAGGCCAGGGAGATTAGTAATAGGACCCATGGACTTTCCGTGCCAGTTCTTTGTTTGGAATTTAGCCTAGATCAACAACATCTAAGAATCATAACCTATACTTGATTCCCAGTAGTTCCAAGGTCCCCTCGCCTGGAGAAAAAATATTCAATCCAAAGAGCTACCTACCAAGGTATCACTTCTGCTAATACCCCATAAACACTGTAGAAATGAAACATCCATCCTGACTTTTACCCACTCTCTAAATTACTACACATGTGTAGAAAGAGGAAATGAGGACGTGAAACCTTAGGGGTGGGTGGGTGGCTTACATGCCAAGTGCAATCATCCTTTTCTACCCCTTCACACAAGTATGGTCAGTTTTCATTAAACAGAATAAACCATGCTGTAATTAGAAGACAAAGTTGATCAGTCCAAAGATATTTTAAATGTCATTTCAAATTTGATGCCCTAGCATAAAAAGTCCCAGCTTTCTTTCACATTCAAAGCATGGCATAAACTTTCCAGTGAGTATCCCCCAACAAGTATTCTCAGCTCATATATTTTACATTTTTATGGCAAAACATTTTCCCAATTCAATTAAAAGTTTCCTAGCAGATAATGAACAATTATGCTAACGAACATTCCTTAGAGTACTTTTCAGTGAAGACCCAATTAGTTGCATCTGGTTGATTTATGCTGGCTTTTATTCAGTAACTGAATTTATGTGGTGAGACCTGTTCTTTCCTAGAGATATGACTTTGAATGATGATTAAATAATGTGAAGTATACATGGCTGGGATCCCAAGATCTGACAAATTGAGATTATTGCTTGTAGAAATTTAAAGTCCAGTTGAGAGCATCGCATAGTTCCCAAGGGCCATCACAAGCTATTATTTATTCACGAATAAATAAGGCAAAATTGGTAGGTAGAGGGTTAGGGGGCAGAGGTGAGAGGTGACTGCAAGGATAAATCTGTCAGTTATTTAGGATAAATATCTCATTCAGAAGCAGGTCTTGCAACTGGAAAATGGTTTGGTAAATTTTTAACAGGAAGTCTTTTTTTTTTTTTGGTAATTTACTAAATACGAGACCTAAGAAAGTATTATAGAGTAACACTGTAGAGTGATAAGACCCCTCAAAAATTCACTCATTTCAAACACCTCCCCTACCAAACTTCTTAAGAAAAATTTCATAATCAGAAAAGAAAAAACAACAAAAGCAACTAAAGCTACTTGAAAGAAAGATGTAACTAAAAGTAAGTAGATTTTGGCTGACCCCAGATGTTGACTTTTTATTTTTTCTAAAAATCAGAGCTCAAATTTAAAACATAAAAATAAACAATCCTTGGAGTACCAGGTGCTCTTTAAAAATAAAATATTGCTGGGGTGATTTGGGTGGGGGGCTTAAGACTCTGGAAAAAGCCTGTAATAAACAACTAAACCCTTTCCAGGCTTCTAGAAAGAACTCTGAAGAACAGAGACTCGCCTGAAAACACAATTACCACAGAAGGATTCAATTAAACATACTCTTGGTTCTATGGAATAACATGACTCCATTTGGGTGATGTAAATGCTTTGGGCCAGGAGTCCTCAAACTTTTTAAACAGGGGGCCAGTTCACTGTCCCTCAGTTGGAGGGCTGGAATGCGGGCCCTGGGACGAGTTGGCTGCTAAGCAGGACAGGCAGGGGCAGCCGAATAAATGTCCTAGGCAGGCCGCATGTCGCCCACGGGCCATAGTTTGAGGACTCTTGCTTCGGGCAAAAACTGGACTGAGCTGTTCTTTAGCTGGTGGTTCTTTAGTGGTGAATGGCTTTAGAATAGATGAGATGCCTGACTTTGGTCACATCTATCCCAAGCCCCACACACAGTGAGTATCTTAGCAGCAAAATGAATCTTTAGCTTTTGTGTGACAAACAGGTATCTGAATCATATAAAAAACTATTCAAGGAGGTTTTATCAAATGTTTTGTGTTTCCTTTTTCATGGCCCTTGTTAATTTAGACCTGTCTTTTTCATTTTATTTTGTCAAAACACTATGGCTGTCTCTTGCCTTTTTTAAAAAAAAAAACTCAAGTTTTCTGATAACCATTCAAATGAAATAACAAGTTTTGACTATGGATAACTGATGGTTTTTTGAGTAGTGTGATGCTCTTTTGGAGTACTACTACTAATAATAATAAAATGCTATAGATAGAAAAGTAGTTATCTAAAATATGCCAAAGAAATAAGCCCTCATTCCTCATTCATATGCCAGTAAGGCCATGAAGAGACTCACTCTTTTTTTTTTTTTTTTTACAGTTTTTGGCCAGGGCTGGGTTTGAACTTGCCACCTCTGGCATATGGGGCCAGCGCCCTACTCCTTTGAGCCACAGGCACTGCCCCGAGACTCACTCTTAAAGAGACATAGGCTAGGCTTCCCTTCCTGTACAGTCACGGAGGTGCCCTGAGCCAGCCATGACCTCTAATAGTTCCATATCCAGGGGAACGTGACTTGAAACCCATTCTCTGAGAGGAGTTAAGTTTGTTCAGGTATCAATCAGACAACCTCAACCTCTTTAACAGTGTGTATTCATTATTTGAACAAATACCGTACCCAGCAAAGTTAAACATGTCCTTAACAGGCAGGCCCCCACTTCCTCACCTGTTCAGTACAGATGGAAAAGCTCCCACCTCATAGGACTGCTGAAGCCTACCTCACAGCTGGCCTCAAAATTTGTGCATGCTTACAATGTCCACACTCTCACATTACAATGCTACTTGATGATAAAATCACTTAGATGTAGGAACATCTTGTTTTATTGGTTTTCAAGAATATTCTCTACTGATTAGTTACCTCTTTAAAATTCAAATGCATTTTTCCATTCAGTAGTCTACTTCTGTATTTTTAATAAAGTTCAAAGCAAAAGCTTTTAAATAATTACATGGAGATTCTTTATCTAGGGATTGTCTATTATAGAGAAATCAGGAGCAGACCAAGATTGTTGTGGGTTCGAAACACATACAATTTAGGGGACCTCTTTCAGAAAAAGAATATGAAATGATAAATGCAAATTAGGCACAAGTTGTTAGAAAATACCAATACAAAATTCAGTGGGAGGCCATGCAAAGAAGGGTCTCTGAGTTAACTCCCTAATAAACCCACCCAATAGCAGGTTAACATTAGAAGCATCCATTAGTGCTTAATAGCCTAAGAAAAGATAATTTGTATTGAAAGGTAGGTTACACAGTGCCAGCAGTCAACTGCGTTGCTTTACATAAAACTATGAAGCAGAATTCTTGTTAATCTAATGATTTTACATGTATGAAAGAACCAAAGCACTCCTACAGCCAATACCTTTTATGATGTCAAGAATTTTTATATAAAAAAAGAATCCTTGTATGAAACAAGTAGTTTACTTTCAAAAATTAGACTCCTGTGACTTGTTTTGTTTATAGCAGTGACTATAATCTACTTTTGAGTTCTCTCAATTAGTTACTATGAGACAGAACTTTATAGGAACTGACTAGATCTTATATACATCACAATTCTTAAATATTGATAGAAGACATTCGCTTTGATCATAAAAAGGCTTTTTTTGAGAAGACATTTTTGTCACCTAATGTTATTACTTTCTTTATAATACCCTGGGAAAAACAGTATACATATACATGCAAATAGTAGACATTAAGAGAGATTTGTATCTTCTTCAAAAGTGGTCCATAACTTTGCCTCTGAGCTCATTTATTCCATTTCAGCTTCCTCCATTCTCATGCAATTAGAAGGCCAATTAAAATAAACACATGACAAGAAATTAATACAAACTATTGTATAATGGTAAAACCTATCCTTTGTTACTGTAATCAGCCTGGCATCAATAATGCCATACTTGGCTTGGCGCCCATAGCACAGTGGTTACAGCATCAGCCACATACACCGAGGCTGGTAGGTTCGAACCCACCCCAGACCAGCTAAACAACAATGACAACTACAGCCAAAAAATAGCTGTGCATTGTGGCGGGCACCTATAGTCTCTCTACTTGGGAGGCTGAGAATTGCTTAATCCTAAGAGTTTGAGGTTGCTGTGAGCTGTGATACCATAGCACTCTACCAAGGGTGACACAGTGAGACTCTGTCTCAAAAAAAAAAAAAATGCCATACTAATCCAATAGATTTAATGACATACCAACTTTAAATGTTTCACAAATCAAATAACTTCTGAACTTGACACAACCACTGTCTCTACACCATTTTTTTTTTTTTTGGCAGTTTTTGGCCAGGGCTAGATTTGAACCCACCACCTCTGGGATATGGGGCTGGCGCCCCTTCTCTTTAAGGGGAAAAATGACCTCTGGACCTCTGTTTCTAAATCCAGTCTACCTTCCAACTGAAAGCAAATCAACTGTGCAGCACCATGAGGCCCAGGTTGCCTAGTTTGGCAAACAAGAACCTACCTGACCCAAGCTTGGTTTATTTCTCCAGCCTTAATTCTCTTTTTCCCCTCTTCAATCTCCCTACTCCATTCATGCTGAACTGCTTATAGCTCTCCCAGTCACACTAAGTCTTTAGGAAACCATCTACTCCCTTGCCCCAGAAAACCCATCCTCCAGTACTCCCCACAGGTGTCCCTACCTCTGGAAAACAAGCAATCCCTGGCCTCCCAAGGCTGAGTCAGTTGCCTTTCCCTTGCACTCTGTGCTTGCCCCATAAAACTGAGTTATAATTGCCTGTTTAGAGGTTGACACCCCCTCCAGACTGTAATATCCTTAAGAACACAATGGTAAACCCAATGCTTCTTTCACCATACATGTTCCACAAACATATGTAGAAAAACTGAGGGGCCAATAAAAATTAAAAAAAAAAAAAAAAGAACTTTAAATATAAGTAAAAAAAATAAACACATCTACACACATAAATCATCCAGATGATTATACACAGACATTTCACTAAAGTTTTGCTCTCTATTCATAAAATTCAATTATAACAACCAAAATGTATTTAATAATTTTAGATAAAATGCATTCTCAGTTAAACAGCACATAATCACCTAATTAACTCTAATCACCAAATTAAACACTCGTATCTCTGTATAGTAGTAAAACCAAAAATTTAGCCTACATGACTGCCCATAAATAGTTAGCTATTACATTTTATTTTTCTCCAAATTATTGATTTAATGAGCTACTTGAAGATCATACAGTCATTGACTTTATAATTCTATAATTCAGTGTAAGTGTAATCTATTAGTCAGTTTTGAATATATGACTCAAAGCTCTCTCATAATAAACGCTACTTCCACAAATGGGAAGCTAGTCATACTCAATTCATTACTGCTTGCTTACAAATAATATTGGAAATACAAGTTCACTCTGGTTTGCAAACAACTTTTCCTTTTGGGTATATTTGAAATGTTCTGTGTGTTTTAAAATCTCACCATTGTCCAAATGAAATAGGGACTCAGAAGAATAAGACACTTTTAGGGATAGTGCCTGTGGTTCAAAGAAGTAGGGCACCAGCCCCGTATACTGGAGGTGGCAGTGGCGGGTTCAAACCTGGCCCCAACCAAAAAAACTGCCCAAAAAAAAGGAAATTTGCACTTTAAGAAATCTAGTTGGAAAACCTACAGTATACACAAATTACTGTGTTTCCAAGGTCCATTAAACAAGCAGACCCTTCAAGTTATGCAATATTCAAAAGAAAATATCCTCAGTGTAGACAAAACTAGTCATTCATTAATTCCTCCAGCACATTTTTTTGTTGAGAACCTATTCCATGACAAGAACTGACACAGAAGTGGGCAGGACAGAAGCAGCCACTGCCTCTGTGGAGCTGAGAGTCAGATGTAATGGATGCTTAAGAGCAACACTTAGTAGCGCAAAAACCAAAAATCTGAATCTCTTGACTCTTACCCAGTTGTGTGCCTTTATCTTTTTACCCCAAGTCTAGATAACTACCTTTCAAATGTCTATTATGTGAAAGATCTCAGACAGTATTTCAGATTCATTTTTATTGGGAGAGGAATAAAAAGTCATCTAAGCACATGAAACTTCATCAACTACTCTCTGTCTCTTTCATTCTGGACTCCTGGCCTTCATTCTTTTTTTTTTTTTACAGTTTTTGGCTGGGACTGGGTTTGAACCCGCTACCTCTGGCGTATGGGGCCAGCGCCCTACTCCTTTGAGCCACAGGCACCACCCTTTTTTTTTTTTCATTTAATTTCTTCCTCGATTTCCTCTATTGGTTAATGCTACCACCATCCTCCTGGTCTCCCAAGAAAGAAATCCAGGGGTTTTCTGAGATTTTTTTCCTTACACCATCACCATGCCCTGAACAGCCTGCTTCCTCAACATCCCTTAGCTCTGGTATCTTTTCTCTAGTTATTACCTGAGCAAATTCAAATTGGCTTCCAACTGCAACCGCCTTCACACCTCCTCCCAAAGATTCACCCGCCACCCCCTCCACCACCAATGTAATATTTGTAACATTTAAGTCAGAGTTGTCAATCCCCTTTCCAAACTCTTCAACCACAGATGAAGACCAAGCCACTCCTCGGGACCCACAAGATCAGATCACGCTTTCCTGGATCTTCAGCTTCATATTTCACCATCCTCCATACCTTACACCTATATTAAACAAAACCCGAGTGTTCACTGTTCCCTAAATACCACTACAATGGGCTGTGCCCAGCACAGCTGCTTCCTCTCGAAGACATCCAACCCTCTAGAGGTTTGCAGGGCACAGCGCTTTCTTCCTGTGCCATTTAGCTCAAGCATTATTTTCTCTAGTAACCTTTGACTCCTCAAATAAAATCAAGCAGTCGACAGATCTCTTCCAGATTAGAGTGAGCCAGAAAATAGGCTGCCTTCTGTGTATCCCTCACACTCAGCCCAGCGCCTGGAACAAAGCAGGCACTCAAAAGCCTTTACAAATGAATGAAGGGAAGCATAGTGCGTGGGGGAAGAATCAAGAAAACAAGACTCCAGACCCGGTTCTGCTATTAAATGTGTGTGTGTGTGAGAGAGAGAGAGAGAGAGAGAGTGTGTGTGTCTGTTTTTCAGGTGGATTCTATAAAATAGAGGAGTAGCATGAGAGCCTTTAGCACTGAGGTATAATCACAAAAGGAACATTTATGGCTAAGGAGGTCGAAGAAAGAAAGATCTGGCGCCTGTTTATTGTTGCAGGGTCTTTGATAAATACAAGAATATGAGACTAAAAAGGGTTTGAAAAATGATCCTCAGGCTGAAATACAGAGGCCAGGAATCCAGTTCTTCCACACGATCATGAAATGCTTTCTTTCTGAACTTTTTCAACTCTAGTTTCACAGCTATTTTTAGAGAAATGAAAAGGAACAAAAGGGACAAAGGTACCCTTATTTTCCATGATTCAGTTGTTACCTGTCCCATGCAGATATAAGGATGTTACCTTAAGAAATATGGCTTTCCTCAGTAACCGGAGAGAAACTTAATGAGGGGCTAAAAGATACGAGGAAGGAAGACACATGGCAGCTGCTATGGAGAGAAAGGAAAAGGTGACAAGAATTAGACATGGCGAGTAAGAGCCAGCATGAGCCAAGAATAGCAAGATTTTTCAAAGAAAATCCAAACAGAAGTCTAGAATCAGCAAATGTTCAAAAAAATCTTCATCGGTAGTGAAAGTTCAACATCTTTCTGTCTCCAGCACCAATAGGTCACCCTTGCCAACTGAAGGATAATTTGATATTGAGACATGGTAGGCCATGTTCGCTGTTAAAATTTGAACATAGGAGTTTGTCTAGTAAACCAGTAGGGTGGGCCTGTTGCAAGGTGACTTGCATTGGGAAACTTAGGAGCCCCTTAGGGAAAACCTGAGCTTGATCCAATAGACAGTCACTAGGAGGAAGAAAAGAGGGTAACGTCATGAGTGGGATCATCGCCCAAGCTTCACACGCTGACTCAGCATGCTTCAGTCAAATGCTCACCGTGTGTTGTGGGGATTCTTATGAGTATATAGATTCATGGAACTGTTTCTCCTATGGATTATATAAATGGTGATGTCCAATGCAATGCCACTTTGGTGCCCAGGAGACAAAGTCGCATGTGAGGTCAAATTAAGTTCACGAAATCACCCCAGAAAAAGTGCTACATGCCTCATTGCTGAATATCACTGTGGTCACCTTTGAGGTACTTCCCTTGGGAAGCTATGTACTGACACCTGTGCCTAGTCCACCCTTCAAGGAAATTTTGGAACTCTTTCTGGAATGGGTGTCAGAGCTGTCGGCAAACAAGGTCTGACAATTAAGTTTGTGAACCCATCTTAGAAAAAGTGCTACATACCTCATTGCTGAATATCACCATAGCTACCAGATGATCAAGGGAATACTTCAAAGGTTACCATGGTGATATTCGGCAATAAGGTATCTAGCAGTTTTTCTTGGATGAGTTCACAAACTTAATTGTCTGACCTTCTATATACTTGGAATAAATATGAAGAGAGACAGAGAGAGAGAGAGAAGAAGCAAATGTGAGCAAATAGACAGGTCTGGAAAGAACAGTGGTTGCTTATTAGGTTAATAATACTAACTCATTTTTTTATGGATAATTTTCATTTCCATCTTTAGATTTTTCTGTGTTTTATAAGATGACCATATTGGGCATGTGTCACTTTTACAATCAGGAAAAAATTAAACACTGTTAAAAAAAAAAAAGAGTCATTAGGGAGAAAGGAGCTAAGGAGCTACAGAACTATGTTTAGAAACATAATATATTCACATTTTTAAGCCTACTGGTTATACTTATTTAATATACTTCTTCAGAAGAAAAATAAGTACGTAGAACCTCCATAGCTGATCACCTCCCTACATTGACCACCACCTTAAGTTGAACTAATTTTCATTACCCAGACATGCAACACATGTACATATCAGTACAGTTGGCCTAGTTCCTTATGTTAACCAATTTGTTAGAGTCCCTTGGGTGGTCAACTTACAGAGGTTCTACTGTACTATTTTGTCTAAAATATAGCTTATTCACAATTATTTTAAAATGCTAGTTATTAGTAATTAATTAGCTCCAGCTCTGGCTTTCTGAAAGTTTTTTTTTGTTTGTTTTTTTATTGAGACAGAGTCTCACTTTGCTGCCCTCTGTAGAGTGTTCTGGCATCTTAGCTCACAGCAACCTCAAACTCTCAGGCTCAAGCAATTTCTCTTGCTTCAGTCTCCCTAGTAGCTAGGACTATAGGCACCACAATGCCCAGCTATCTTTTGTTATTGTTATAGTTGTTGTTCTTTAGTAGGCCCAGTCCAGTTTGAACCCACCAGCCCTGGTACACGTGGCCAGCACCCTAACCACTGAGCAACAGGTACCCAGCCATTCTGAAAGCTTTCAAAAGAAGTCTAAGTGATAGAAACTCAGCTTGTGTATACAACTGCTTGGATAGTTTCTCGGAGAAAAGAGAAAATAATCCCTTAACATAGCATAAACTTATAACCAAACAGGGCTTCACAACATGCAGAGGAGGAAAAAAACCAATTATACATGCCATTTGCCAGATATTTAAACCATACTGAACTCCCAGATATATGGAAGTTCAATGCTCAGAGTAAGTTGTATTTATGTTTCTCGTGTGAACAACTGAACTATGGCCTTTTGATATCACACAGAGTGCTTAACATGGTCTCTCCAAACTAAATGTTCCAAAAGATGAAAAGGAAGAAAACAAAGGTGACATCATTAAGTATCACTACAATTCATTTCCACAAACATCTGGTAAGGATCTACCAAGTGCAATGCCATATGCTTTTGCTGAGCAATACAAAGATAAGACTATGAATATCAGCTCCCAGACAAGTGGGTCCTGGACATAAGTGTGGGCTGGGGCCAGTGTCCTAGAAGCTTGCAGCAGGGGCAGATAGGAGAGTCACTTGCCTACATCTGCAGATCAGAGCATTGAGCAAAAATAATGTGAAAGGTAATCTCACATTTGGAGAGATGCCAAAATCAAAACCAGGCTGACAAGTGAACTGCCTGTCCCAAGGGGTATAAGCTGAGATGAGGACTCCTAGTACATGTAGGAAGCAATGGGACAGAAATCAAAACAGACAGAGGATTCATAGGACAGATACCGGTGGAGAAATTTTCCAAGGCAAAGTACATTCTGCATAAAGCTTCAGGGAGTATATTCTGCGATGTGGGCTGCTAGGGAGATAGACAAACAGAATCCCCGCCTTCAGAAGATCCCAGCCTGGGGGAAGACAGAGCTAACAACCACCATTCTGCACGAGAACATGTCAGCTCCACCCAAAGCTCCCTAAGGGCGGGAAACATGCCTGAAAATCAAATGCTCACTGTGTGCTGTATGGATGGATGATGATGATGAAGATTAATTATGTCAAATATACAAAGGAGGCTGTAAATAGAGAGACAGGGCAAGGAAATGGGAAAGCAGAATATGCCAAAGACGGGGAATCAAGACATGTGGTCCTACGCCTCGGCTCTGCCACTAACTCGTGTTAACTTGGACAAGTCATCTAAGCTTTAAATGGGAGGGAGTTGGAGCAAATAATTATTTAGATCTCCTTTTCCTTCTTCCTGTCTTTTTACCATAACAACGAATTAATCTATTCTTAAATCAGATTAGAAAGTCCTTTCTGATCCTGCCATTCTTCTAATTAAACTGAACAAATTCAATAGTGTTTTATAACTCTTGGCCTTTTTAAAAATTAACTACAATTAAAGCATCTGCTTGAATAGAGTTCTTTTTAAAAAACAATACTTAAATCCAAGCAATAGCCTTGTAATATCTTTCTGTGGCCATATAAACCTTTAACCTCTTACCTTGAATAGAGTTTCCACACTTGCACTATTCAATCAACATGAAAGTCAGATATGTCATTCCTTTTATATTATCTGTTAACAGCATACTATAAATCCCAAGTAGAAAGATCTTTCTTTCAACCTTTTCACATTCTACAGTGAGAAAGAAGTTCATGTTAGTTTATCAAAATAATTTATGCTTTGGAATTCCTCTAAGAGCAGAGAGAAAATAATAACATACGTTTCATGTTTAGCTTTTGGTCTCAACAGTCCTATCAATATAGGATATGACATTCAAAGAGAAAAAAATTCGTAAATCAGTCTTACTAATGCAATGATCCAGTTTTAAAATTCTAAACATCAACATACAACATAAAGAAATGATTTGGTTTGAACCACATTTCCCTAAAATATTCATTCAAAACCTGTTTTGTTGTCTGTAATCAGTATCAAGATGTAAGATTATTCACAAAGAGAAGGAAAAAAATAATTCCAGTAAGGTACAATGAAGTTGGAAAGCAGAACAAAGAAAATTCTAAAAATTAACAAAATATTATGGAAAGCTTCCAAAATGGCAAAAGTAGAAGAGTGATGATCCAGTTCTTAAGTTACATACTAAAATAAAATTACTAATTTTCATGATGGTATTATTTCTAATTTCATGCTCCATAATACTATCATCTTAAAACCCCATTAGCCTTGATTCGCCAAATGAAGGTTCCGGAAAAGCTAAGTTTGAAAGGAGAAAGGAAGGAACATGTAGCCAAAAACAAAATAAAGTTTCACATCTGTGTCCGCATCTGAAGCTGCTCTGTAAGATCTGATAACTTATTAGAAAGCAATCTTTGTTGCAAAGCAGGGCATTTACATCATACATTTTTCTCTCTCCAAGGAAATTCTAATTACTGGTTCCAATCATTTCTGATTGATTTGCTTTTTATTCTTCCAAGGTATTCTCTGCTCTATGATGAAATCAAGCCTTCAATAAAATTCCAAAAATTTCAGAACAATTTACAAGCTCCAGATGACTAAAAGTTTTCTCATGTCCATTTGGCATTCAGGAAGAGCGTTCCACCAAATATATTCTCAAGAAGAATACATCTGGGACTCACTAAAACAAAAAAACCACCAATGACATACTTGAGGCAAATTAACATTGCATAAATGCAAATGGGCCAACATTATTTGAGGCCAAAGCTAAGATCCAGCCTCCATATATTAAGTCCTCTTCTTAAAGCACAGGCCACCAGTGCCATGGGTGAATGTTTGGGGGATATTTTAGCAATCAATTTAATAAATACACATTCTCTTCTGTATACAAGTTTATCATTGTTTATACGTTATGTATATCCTTTATGAAAAGATTTAGTATCTGCCGAACACTTTCTTAATAAATTCATCCTTTCTCTTGGCCTGATGCAAACTCCAAGTCACTGAGAATCAAAGAATTTTAGCACTTCAAAGAATCTCTTCTAAGGACTTGTTTCAATCATAGCAAGTATATCAGAAATTCATATATATGCTCACTATGAGAATATGTTCGTCAATAATAATGATAAATTTCGCTTCTCAAAAATGTTGAACTTTTAAGCATCAATATGAAAGCAACCCACCCAAAATAAATAATTCAATCAACATTATTCTTGCAAGAGTACATTACAGGCTATCAGCAATGATACATTTTTATCAATTCACTAAGAATATTAGTATTTAAAAATGAACTTTAAAAAAGAAAAAAGGCAGAGGTTTTTTTCCTATCAGTCCTGGCTCCAGCCTTAGCTTCATAAGAGATTTTATTTTTACAAACCGAATGGGCCCAAACGCTGCCTGGTTTGGGCAGAAATTGTAGACTAATTCTTTGATTCACGTCTTGGCCTCTAGCATGCCAGAGATACCTAGAGTGGGTCCTTGTTGGACACAGTTAAACTACTCCTTGATTAGCCACTCTTAGGACACAGCCACGCTGACAGGACATATTGGATTCAAACACACACTCCAAAGGATCCAGAGATTTAAAAGCACAATGCATAGTGCTGGTCATCAACATCTATAGATCTCTTCCAAAATTTAAATTTTTTCCACTAAATAGATTTTCAGATCTTTAGGAGGGAGGGTGATTGGAAGGTTCTCACCTAATGTGCATATGTGAGGGTGTTCAGCACATGCCCTGGTGAAGGGCTGAACTACAACTAAACTTTACCTTAGAAATGAAAATAATGTAACCTAAACATCTGTACCCTCATATCTCTAAAATAAATAAAAAATAGAATAAAATCTCAGACTCCCCCAAAGCCAGACCAACTTAGCAAGGTGAATTTATTGCAGCCTCCACTTGCATTCTGCTCATTCTGTGTATCCAGTTTATATTGACGTAGTTGTGCTCCATTAAAGAAATCATCCATGCCTCTGTTCTTTCCCTACAATCCTAAATTCAGTTGGTGGTGGGAAGGAATAACACAGAGGAGCATTAACAACAGAGGTTCTAGCACCAAACTGCCTGCTCTGGAACCTCAACTCTGCTATACACTAGCTATGTAATCTGGGGCAAGTTACTTAACTGCTATATGCCTTGATCTCCTTTTTATTAAAATAGGAATAAAAATAGTATCACTGAGTTAAGATAGGTAAGTATCAGCCAGGGAAAGGATATAAAATAAATAAGGACATTGGGGGTAGGGGATGCTCCAACATGCCTTGCAGCTCACAGAGACAGGCCTGTAGCCTAGAAGTCTTGACAACCCAGGTGGAATGGGTTGTCTTCCCCTTACAGTAGCATAACTGGTTCTTTACGTTCCTCAGACTCATCAGCACCCAGAAACAACTTAAACCACTACAGCAGGCAATAATTCCACCATATCACCAGGCCTGACATCCAGGTTCTGGGCCTTGACATTCTTGTTGTGCTGAGGCTGGACCATTTCCTCGTATCTGATTTAGGGCCTAGGAGTTTTCCATTTGTGTGCACTCAGAGACATTCAGTGGGAGTCCTGGTCCTGGCCTACCACTATAAGGGTTGTTTTCCAAAGGAAAATCAAGGTATTATTACTAGAGGAAGGAATAGATGAGGAAGAGGTACACACAATGTGATAGCTACAGCTAAGTACCACATAATGACAACAGGTGAGCACCATACAGTAACTACAGACAAACGCTGCTTTCCTGATCAACACATGTGCAGAACTGACTCAGAGTAGCTGGGTGGCTGCCATGGTTACCCAGCTAGAGCCTGGCAAAGTCTAGACAAGAACACCTGGCTACCTGTCCTATTTTCTTTCCACTAAATAGACCTTCAAAGTTTGTCTGGAACTGAGGGCTACCCGGGTTGTAGAAATTTCAATGCAAAAATCAGGAAAGTTTTGGACAAACCAAAATAAGTTGATCATCCTGCTGATTGCCATGTAACTGTTCTATCCTGACTCACTTCTTACTAAATTCATTTTTCTTAAGATTTCACGTTCTAGTTGCCCACACACCAGTAAATATTCTTAATCAGGTTTTAACCACTGGACTTGTTGGCTCCATGACTCAATTTGTTAAAAATCATGTGAGGTCTTGAGACTTCAGATTATATTTGGAGAATGTTTAAAAAGATAATCATTAAAAATATAATATAAATTTTTCTTTGTAATACATATAATATCTGGAAAACTGGGCTCCCTTGTAAAAGCTGTTCACTGGTTACTTTTCAAATCACATGAAGAGAAGCCAGAGTTGCCTTCCCGAGGCAGTGACTATTAAAGGGAGAATTCACATCTTAAATTTATAAAAATCAATCTTTCTCTCTCTCGTTCTCTTGTTCTCTCTTACGCACGTGCGCACACGCACACACACACACACACACACACACATACATAGTAGCTCAGAGCTAACCTAAGCAAAAGTGGCTGGAATGCTCAGCTCCCCCAAGGACAGAAAAGCTGGGAATCTCTCCCAAGAAACACTCAAGGCTTGACACTTTGGAGTGTGGGACTCAGGCACAACACATCGCAAGGGCCAGTATTTCTGGGGCAGGAGGCTCCCTCATGCTAGCAATGAGTTCATTTTCTGCTGCGTGGAACTGAATACCTGACTCAAACTGGCTTGATCCATAAGGAAATGTATTATCTCACAAAACTGGAGGGCAAAAGTAGGGCAGGGTTCATGTTTGGCCGATGCAGAAGCTCAATAATTAAGGCCTCATTATGACTTCACTGGTCTCGAAATACTTTTGTCTTCATGGGCCCCTTCTCCCATAAAAAAATTATGTTTTATGACTATAATGGTATAAAGACAAATATAACACAGTCGAGTTGATGTTTTTTTTCCTAATCTTAAAAGAAATTAAAACATCATGGAGGACTCCTAAAAGCACAGGCCACGCATGGTGGCTCACACCTGTATTCCCAGGCCAAGGCGGAAGGATTGCTTGAGGGCCAGAGTTCAAGACCAGCTTGAGCAAGAGCAAGACCCTAATCTCTACCAAAAAAAAAAAAATATAGCCAGAATGGTGGTACCTACTTGTAGTCACAGTACTTGGGAGGCTGAAGCAGGAGGATCACTAGAGCCCAGGAGTTTGAGGTTGTAGTGAGCTATAATGACACCACTGCACTCTAGCTGGGGCAACAGAAGAAGACTCTGTGTCAAAAAATAAATAAATAAATAAAAGTATCATGGGTCCTAGAATGAGTAATAATCCAGTTCTTTCCATCTGTTGGCCATGCTCAGTGTATATCAGCTATGGGCTTAGCTGTCTCATCCCTGGGTTATAACTAGCTGCTAGTGGCCTCTGGAGTGATGAGCACCATTGTTCCCGTCCACTGTAAGCCTGGACAGCCTTGCCCATCACTATAAAAAGGAAACCCTTCTTTTCAGTTCTAATTGGTCCCAAGCAGGTCAATGGACTACCCCTGAAACAATAGCCAGAGAAAGCCATTGGCCCTTATTTTTACATTTAGACTAGTTAGGAGACAGCCCCAGTGTTAGAAATGAGAATGATACCAAAGTAATGTCAGGTTAGGTTGGGAAGGTGGAGTGTCATAAGAACAATCATTCACATGCACCGGTAACTGCCACAAGTTTCTCACTCTATTGCCACAACAATCCTAAGAAGTAGAAGGTGGAACTGAGGTTTACAGAGCTTAAAAGATGTGCCCAAGGTAGATTTCTAAAATAGGTCAGAAAAAGGCCAAAACAGTTTTTAAGAAAAGTAATAAATTAGACTTCATCAAAATTAAAAATGTCAAAAGACAGCATTAATAAATTGAAAAGGCAAGACAAAGACTGAGAGTAAATAGTCTAAATATATATATATGAAAAGGACTTGCAGGAAGACTATATTTAAAATACACAACTAATAAGAAAAAAAACAATAAATGAATAAAAGATTTGAATAGGCTCTTCAAAAAATAAAATATATTGATGGACAATAAGATGTCCATCATTATGTTCAACATCTTTAAATATCAGAGAAATGTAAAATAAAACCACGATTAGATACCACTTACCCACCCATCAGAATGGCTAACATTATAAATGACAACACCTAGAGTTGGTAAGAATTTCAGGCAAATGGAATCTCACAGATTGCTGATGGGAATATAAAATAGTGCACTCATTTTGGAAAACAGTTTGCCACTTTCTCATAAAATCAAACATACCCCTACCATATGACCTAGCAATTCCACTCTTAGGTGGTTACCCAAGAGAAAACATATACCACGCAAAGATTTCTATGTTAATGTCCTTAACACCTTTATTCACAAAGCTGCCAAATATCTACCAACAAATGAGCAGAGAAACAAATCCAGGTATATACACACAATGGGATATTACTCAGCAATAAAAATGAATGAACTTCTGATACACCTAAGATGCATCTCACAACATGCTGAGCGAAGGAAGCCAGACACACACTCCAGGACTCCATTCATACGAACTTCTGCTAAGAAAGGCTGCAGGGGAACAAGGAAGACCCATTGCAATAGACCAGGTAGAAAATGGTAGTGGCTTAAACCAGGGTGATGAAAAGTGTTTTGATTCTGAGTATATTTTGAAGGTGAAGCCAACAGAATTTTCTGATGGATTGAATACAGGATGTGTGAGAAAAGGAGAAATCAAGGATGACTATATAATCCCGGAGCTGAGCAAATGGAAAGATGAAATTGCTATCAGTTGAGATGGTGAAGCAGATGGGTGGAGTAGGTTGGGGAGTGAGGCCAGCAGTGGTGTTCAGTTTGAAATGTTCATCAGATGTCCAAATGAAGATAACAGGTCAGCAGTGGGATGTATGGGAAGAGTTCCAGGCTGGAGATAGAAATTTGGAATTTTCACCCCACTTTTTGGGAGAAAGGGGTGAGGACAGGTAGAAAGAGTTTAAAAGAAACATAAGAAAACATCTGGACAGATTATTTTACTGTACAAAAAGTAAAGATCCATTGTTTTTAAGTTTGGGGTTATTAATGACTAGATCAGCAGTTCTCAACTGTGGGTTGAAACCCTTGGTAACAATGAAAACACATCCTGTATATCAGATATTTATATTATGATTCATAACAGTAGCAAAATTACAGTTATAAAGTAGCAATGAAAATAATTTGGTGGTTAGGGGTCACCACAACATGAGGAACTGTATTAAAGGGTCGTGGCTTTAGGAAAGTTGAGAATCATGGACTAGATGAAAAAAAAGTCACCAGAATTTTGGTTATAAAATTAGTATAGTCCTATATATTCAATGAAGGTTCAGGAAGGGTTGTAGAACTTCCCTGATCTTTTCCAATACTGTGAGACTTGCTATCAAATTGGCCAGGTCCAGGTACCCGTTAGATACCCCAGAGATTAAGAAAGCAGCTTCCTAATAACCAGATAACTTCACCTCCTGCAGTCTTTACCATCCTCCCACCTTTGTTCAGTGGGTATTGGACAAGGTCTTTAACTCTTTCAGTTTGCAAGTGTCACATTCCTGAAATTGTATTTAGCTTTTTGCTACTTAGAAGACATAGCTGCCTTGGAAATAAGCCATTACTCTAATTTTAGAGTTGGAACCTTCTAAGATAACAGCAATCTGCATGGTATGATTTGATGAAGCCAGAAAAATTATTTTTTTCCTCTCCAGGTTCCCGAAATTCCACCATTTCATGAAAAGTGAAAGTGAAATGCCCAACTTTAAATGAATAGGATTAGGGACTTCACCAAGAAGAAAACATAAATTATAGATGAAAAAGGGGATCCATTGAAAAAGGGGAGATTTTTTCCTTTTTCCCCTTTTTTGTATTACATATTGACAAAGTATAGTAGCACATATTTATGGAGTACAAAGTGATTTTTGAATACCATGTGGAATGATTAATTCAAGCTAATTAACATACCCATTACCTCAAATATTTAAAATTTTTCGTGATAAGAATGTTTGGAATTTACTCTCATAGCTATATTGAAATGTACAGCACTCAATTATTAGCTGTATTCACCAGACTACACAACTGAACTGTAAAAAAATCAAACTTATTCCTCCTTTGTCATCTCCTCATTCCCCCCACCCCCAACTCCAGCCTCTGGTAACAAACCATCCCCCCCTTCTACAAGTTTAATTGTTTTACATTACGAATATAAGTGAGAGTATGTGGTATGTGTCTTCCTGTGGCTTATTTCCCGTACTATAAAGTTCTCCGAGTCCACCCAGCTTGTCATAATATAGCTTCTTTTTTTTTGGTTGCAGCCATCATTGTTGTTTGGCGGCCCAGGCTGGGGATTCAAACCCGCCACCTTGGGTGTATGTGGCTGGCGCCTTAGCCGCTTGAGCCACAGGCGCCGAGCCTATAGCTTCTTTTTTAAGGCTGAATAGTGTTCCATGTGTGTATATACCACATTTTTCATCCATTCCTTCCTTGATGAACACCTACATTGATCCCATATCCTGCCTATTGTGAGCCCGGCTGCAACCAACATGAGGATGGACATCTCTTCGACGCACTGATTTCAAATCCTTTCAGTAAATACCATAGTGGGATTGCTGGGTCATTTTAGCTTTCTAGGAAATCTTCACATAGTTTTCTATAATGGTTGTACTAATATACATTCCCACCAACATCTAACAAGGGTTCCCTTTTCTCCACATCTTCACCAACAATTTTTTTTAATCAAAAACAGAGGTTGAGATGTTTTTGAGAGACCATAAAACAAACCCCACCTCACAATTTTGTTAGTGAGAGTTCTATGTGGCCTGTTTCAACATCTAGCACATAATACGTCACAAATGTGTTGAATGAATGAATGAATGAATGTTCCTTTTTCTCCACCTGAAAAAGCAGCCCTCCCTCAAAACAAAGAAACAAACAAACCTCTGAAAGCAAAGGCAAAACGACCAGTAGTATGGATGGGATAATCTGCTCTCCCAGCACTAATTTATGGGGGTGCGGGTGGATTGGACAATTTCTAGAAACTCTTGGAAGCTCGCTGACAGAAATCTGTTCCCCTCCTTGGAGCAGGAGAAAGCATCCTGGAGGCTGGATGTATCACGAAGCCCATGCAAACCCAGGACACTTTATACCAAACGCGTCCTCTTCGGTCTGGGGTCCCCTCGAGCCTGGAAACTGAGGTACAGGCAAGAGAGGGCAGGTCGAGCCGGGGGTGCGGACCCAGCAGAACTGCGAGCTCTCCGGCCCGGCTCGCAGCGCTCGGCTCAGCGCTTGCGCCTCCCTCGGCTCTCTCCTCCGCCCCCCTTCGCCTTCCTTCGCCCTCCCTCTTCTCCTCCCTTTCTCCTCCTCCTCCTGCAGCTGCGGCGGCTGCCAGACCTAGCCAGTTCAGACCCACGGGGTTGCCCTCCCCTGCGCACTCCGCTCCTGCCCGGGCCCGGGGCGCAGCGCGGCCGCGCAGGTAGGAAGGAGCCCCAGCCCGGGGGTGGCGCCGAGCGCGCCCGGAGCCCCCGGACTGCGTGCGGGGGAGGAGGTGGGGTGTTCTGAGGGGCGCAGACTACCCGAGAACTGACCCGGACCGTGCAGGGTCTCTCCAGTAGAGAGGGAGGTGGAGGTGTGCAGCCTCGGAATGCGATCTGTCGGCAAGTGCGAGCACTCGGGTGACATCTGTTGGGATGGGCATGTGTGTGCGCGCCGACCAGCAGCCGGCCGGGCTTTGCCGGTAATCGTAGTTTTTGAAAGTTTCAGGAGACCAGTGCGCAAGATTTAAGTCGCACCTGGGTTCCACAGGAGTTCGTTAGAAGCCGGAAAGCTGAGCAGATCCGGGGAACTGCTAAGAAAGGGGACCTCACCTCCCTGTGGGCGCAAGGCCGGGCGCCCAGAGACTGTACCTTGGGCTGCCGTGCGGTTCTGGTCCTAGGCAGCGCAGTTCTAAAGGTAGCACGTCGGGGACCAAAGCCCTGAGAATCAGTCGCTTTGGGCTGCGCTCCACACAACCTGAGGCTTTTAAACAAAGCTGCGTGCAAAGAACGCGGTGAAAAGGCTACGTTAAGAGTTTGTGCTGAGGCGCTCCAATATTCTACTACAACTGAGAGTTTTGTTGTGTTTTTAAAAACATAGAAGTTCAAGGCCAAGGTAGTTCATGTTGACTTGCAGGTATTTTTGCTGACCTTTGCAAGGAACTTCTCTTTCTCTCTCCCTTTCTCTCTCTCTTTCTTTTTTTCTTTTTTTTTTTTTTTCAGATTAATATGAGGGTGCAAACGATTAGGTTACATTGCTTGCATTTGTCAGGCAAAGTCCAAGTTATAGAAGAAGGTGAGCACCCAGGGAAAGCCTTAACGCTCAAGTGGATAGAGATTTGCTGCCCCACCTCCATTCCCTGGGGGAAAAAAAGGGAGCAAAGAAAATGCACCCTCCCCTTTGAAACTACTCTCTTTTTATCCTTTAATTTTTTTCCTTCTGAAGCCTGCTGTGGAAAATGCACAGTGAATGTCCTTTGTGTGTAGACAGTGTAAGCAGGATGGAGTAAAATGAAATGCACTTTTTTGTCTGTGGGAAGGTTCAGGAGGGGGAGGGGAGATGAGAAAGCAGATTGGAAGCTGAGTGTAGTGGAGCCTCAGCCTCCCCGCCCACCGGTCCTTCGTACTTCACTGCTAAAGTTTTATTTTCTCCGCAACAGATACTAAACATCAGTTTGTTTTCTTTGAGAATCACAATGTTGAAAGCCCTTCTCCTAACCATGCTGACTCTGGCGCTGGTCAAGTCACAGGATACCGAAGAAACCATCACGTACACGGTAAGGAGTGATGGAATTTGAGATAAGTGCAGTTCAGCAGGATTCTGTGACAGGAAAGATTTTACCCACCCCTGCCAGTGTAAGTGGGCTGTACTCTGTGGAGGATAATAGATTAAACAGCGCCTTACTATGGTTCGCATTTAAGATTCTTTGCACATTGCCCCTTGATCCTTTCAAAAGTTCATTGAGATCCCCAACTGCAGTGGGGACCAACAGGAATGATTTGTGTGAGGCCAACAATAGGAATTCTTTTGAAATTAACACCAGAGTAAGCTCCATATTTCTAATACATTCACAATGGGCATAAAGATTTGGAAAATCTGGATTCCTATATACATGCAAACAAAGCTAGTAAGTGCAGAGTAAGACTCAGTTCAAGTAAGAATGTCAAAAATTACAAAAGCACATGGCCTTCTTGGTGCATTAACATTCTCATGCAAGTGGTCTTCATTGAATTTTCAAAGGCTAGGTATCCATCTGTTTATAGTGTAACTCATAATTCATAAATGCCCTTTTTAATTCGTAAAACCACTTTGCTACAAGTGGTTTTAAAATTCATTGTGTACAACTCAGTTTTGCATTTTCTAATTAGCATCTCTGATATTTCCAAGTAATATATAACTAGTTAATTGAATGAGCATAACCAGTGTTTAATGAAATATTCAAAATATCTGACCCCTCCCATTGCTAGGTGATGGCCCAGGAGGGCAGTACTTACTGCCCTTCTGGTGACTTTGTTTGCACCTCTGTTTTGTATTTCTTAGTCTTTAATAAGTATTAGGGGGTGAATGACATTTGTCCTGGATGAGGCTATGAAAAACACATTTTTCTACTTGCTCCCAATTTAAAATTAAGTAATCCTACTCAAAAGAATGTGAACAATTTTTGAAAATAAAACTCTTAAAAGTGAGCTAATGTCAAATTTAGCTGATAGTAAACATTATCTCAGTTTTTGTTACCATGTTATCCCTAGAATGTTAGTATTCATCTGGCAAGTGTCCCTTTCTGTTGTTCACATCAACTATAAATAAAATAGTTGAATATAAATATTTTGTTAACTTTATGTTACATGTAGTTGCTTCCTCTGCTGAAGATAAATAATGCAAGAAAAATGAAGGCATGAGCTGTTTATCCTCAAATGAAACTATTTTGTGAATCAGGCTAAATTTATTACCTTCCTAGGGAGCTAAAATTAAATTTGTTACCCACTCTTACAATCATCTAATAAAATATTTTACTGCTTTTACAACTACTTATCTTCTATACCCTACCCTTTGCTACTCTTATTCATTTTGGGTAGAGAAAGTTTCCTGTGAATTAAACTATTATTTTAAGTCTCCTAACTAGGGTCCATTATGATTATTGTAACTGATGTCCCAGATGAGATACCCTTTTTGTACTAAGATTAGGTTTATTCTCTTTTAAATTTTGTACGCTCCATAAGGCATGCGTAAAGGACAAGATGATTAAAGACTTTTTAGTACTTTCATCCTCAAAGCAACGTAAAGTGGAATCTTCTTCCTTCCACTGATGGTAGAACTGATGATCAGAAAGGCTAACTTTTTTAAAGATACACAGCCACAAGTAGCAAAGCTAAATTCAGTCTAGGCTTGTTTAATAGTAGACCCACATTAAATGTACTGGAACTAAATACTTAAAACTGCAAGTCTTCTCAATTTACTATACGAATTATTTAAAGAAACTGCCATTTTTGCCTGGTTTGAAAGATACTTTTCAGAAGAATGGGCTTGTATCCACAAGGCAGTCTCATATTCCCCTTCCATGTTAAAGATAGGGTCCATTCAGCTATTTACTGACAAATATATGCATAAACAACTCTCACCCCATTGAAAGAATTCATTAACTTACTAAGAAAATTCAACCCTTTGCCTTAGGGAATTTGCCCTGGGAAGATACTATTGAAAACTATGAAGTTCCTAAGCAAGCACATGTAGTATTATTATATAGATTATACGAAAGGCAAGGAGGTGATTAATGTTGGTGCTGGGATATTCCAGGAGCTACAACTCTGTGCTGTTCTCAAAGGAAGTAGATGGATCTAGAAAGGCTGGAGAGATGCCTGAGTTAGAGAGAGTGGCATAATCAAAGGCTGGTGGTGTAAACAACAAAGACAAGTCCAGGTGGTGATAAGGTCAGATCAGCTAGAGCTGGGCAGTGAGAGGACCTGGAGATGATAAGAAATGAGAGGTCTCCAGGCCACTGTGAGCTCTTGGATGGAAGAGCAACATAACAGAGGCAACAGAGATTGCCATGGAGCCTGTGTTGCAGAATGAGGAGATAGGGAGCCTTGCCTGCTCAGGAGGCCAGAAAAAGGCTTACACCAGTGTGTTGATGTAGAAATGGACAGAGTCAGCAGAGCTAAAGGAAAATAATTGGAGCATTCATGCTGAGATCCTGGGTCTCCAGAGAGGTGGTGGTATCTTGGACACTGTTAGGGAAACTACACAAAAGTACTCTGGGAGATAATCAGTTTGGTTCTCACCTTGGTAAGTTTCAGATATCAGTAAAATATCTAAATTGATCTCTCTGCCTCCATTGGGTTATTTCCTTGTCCAGTGTCTGTTGCATGTATAAGCACCTCGTAGCTCTACTAAAAGAATTTAAGTTTATTTGGTTGCTTGCTCCTCTTTTGCTCAATCTTCCCTGAACCATCTTAATCTGAGTGATTTTCTCAAATGAGCTTCTGATCAAATTGTTTCCTAAGCTTAAAAATCCTTCAGGAGCTTTGACCACCCATAGCAACATTTCTTAAGAAGTAGCCCCAAGACAATATGCATGGGAATCACCTGGGATGCTTGTTAGGCACTTCAGCCCCCTACTCCCAAGACCTACAGAATCAGTCCTTTGGGTGGGCCTAGAAATATGCATTTTAACCTGGGTGCTCTTGAAACATAATAAACCTTGAAATTCATTGACCTTCAGGGTACAATCCAGTTCTTCCTTGTCCCAAACAAATGCTTCTTAGATTGTCATCCCCCATCCTCCCAGAATTCCTTGCAGCTCCTACCCTCTTTAACAATTTGGTGTGTTTGCTCCCAGTGGTTTCCCTTCCTAGAATTTCTGCACTTCCCTGGAAAAATCCTACTCATCCCATAAGGTCCAATTCCAGTTGTCCTCTCCCCTGTGAAGCTTTCCCTTCCATCCCAGCTGGGCAGAGTCCCTCATTCCTTCCTCCACCTGACATCTTGCTGCAAGTTATCTACTTGTCAATCTGCTTATCTGGCCTGTGAGCAGCTTCAGGACAGGGACAAGGTCTGCATCCCATTGGTGTCCCCAGGGCCTTGTGTGAGAAGATGCTCCATAGGGGGTTCAGTGAGTGAACTAGAAGGGCCCCCTAGGAAATGACACCATGAGGCAGGCACCCAGCATGTGAGATGAAAGAAAGAATGGTAAGGAAGGCCAGGTGTGTGAATGCTCTTGGAGGATGGAGAGGGAGAGAGAAGAGTTTAGGGCAGCAGAAAAGAAAAAAAAGAACTTTGTTGAATGTTTTTGTTTGTTCCTAAAATTTACAGTGTGGGAAAAGGAGCAAATAAAACAAACTAAAACAAACAATAAAAGCAGTCAGAGAGGGTGGAGAAGATTAGTCTCAAGACAGAGAGGAAAGAATTCCAAGAAGATGGTGATGGTCAACAGTACCAAGCCCAGCAAAAGAGTAGAGGCAGCTGGCGACTGAGCAGGACGCTGCCAAACTGTCCACTGCACAGACTTATCTTTAAGAAAGAAAAACTAGGGAATGTTAAGCCATGCATCTCATCATATATCTAGGTCTATAGCATAAGGATTGTTACCCTCAGAATGATGCTTTCAGAGTAACCTGTTAGGGAATGGACACATCAATTAACGGTCTCCTGTCCCCACCTTTGGTGTTTTCTCCACAGCAATGCACTGACGGATATGAGTGGGACCCTGTGAGACAGCAGTGCAAAGGTAAGCTAGCTTCACAGACCCCATCTACGTTGCCCTCTGTCTCCAGCTCATGTGTCTCTTCCTATCCTGTGTGTATTATACCAAAAAAGGCATGCACATAATATTTACTTATTCCACCCTCCCTTTGAGAAGATTCCTGACTTATTTTATTGCTGACGCAGATATTGATGAATGTGACATTGTCCCAGATGCTTGCAAAGGTGGAATGAAATGTGTCAACCACTACGGAGGATACCTCTGCCTTCCTAAAACAGCCCAGATTATTGTAAATAATGAACAGCCCCAGCAAGAAACACCAGCCGCTGAAGCAGCCTCAGGGGCAACCACTGGGGGTGTAGCTGCCAGTAGCATGGCGGCCACTGGAGTGCTGCCCGGGGGTGGTTTTGTGGCCAGTGCTGCTGCGGTTGCCGGCCCTGAAGTGCAGACTGGCCGAAATAACTTTGTCATCCGGCGGAACCCAGCTGACCCTCAGCACAGTCCCTCCAACCCTTCCCACCGCATCCAGTGTGCAGCAGGCTATGAGCAGAGTGAGTACAACGTCTGCCAAGGTAGGTGTGACCTGTCACCCTAACCAGAATGTTCTTGCCCAGGTGCACCTCATGGGAAGGATGATGATAATAATCGCTTGCATTTACAAAGGGATTCCCACGCGCCAGACATTGTGCTAAATGCTCTATCTGCATTATCATGCTTAATCATCACAGTAATCATAAAACATTTGTTGCTGTCAGTGTCAGTGTCGTCATCTTACAAACGAGGAAACAGGAAACTGGCTGAGAAAGTTCATCAGGGGATCCTAACCTTAGCTGCTCATATTTAGAGTCACTGGAGAGCTTTTAAAACTTGTTGATGGCCAAGCCACACCCTACTCCAATTAAATCACAGTCCCTGGGGATGGGTTACAGGCATCAGTATTTTTTTAAATTCCCCACGTGGTTCTAGCACACGTCCAAGTTTAAGATCCAGAGGTCACGCAGATGCTAAGTGCAGAGCTGGCCTTCAAACCCAGGCAGGCAGGCGCCAGAGTCACAGCTGTCAGAAGTAGTGGTCAGGTTATTCATTGGGAATTGGAAATGGTGCCGTCAGGCTACTCCATAGATGTCCCCCTTTGGTTTCTCAAGTTTCTTTTCACTGAACTTGCCACTGACTTATTTTTCTCAATCAGCAATAAATAAATGGGGCTTCTGCTTCTCATTACCTTAAACGGACTCTCCCCCCTCACATTTATATCTCTTTTAAAACCCTCCTTTGAGCACATTTTGCTTATATCACTTGCACCATGGCATCGTCTGCCTGGGCTTTTCTGTTTATTTTCACAGAGAGTACACATCACTGTGTATTCTAGAAACAGCTGTAGACTCATGCTAGCAAAGTGATAAGAATCTCGGGCTTTGAAGACATGTGGGATGTTAACTAACAGGCCTGTACTGAGAGATTTTCTTTCCCTTTCCATCTTAGCAAACCCTTTCAAAGCTACCTGGTATGGACATTATGTTACTGAGATGGGGAGCCCCCAGACTCCCTTTTCTCTGCCAGGGGCTTGCTAGGTAGACCCCATAGTGCAGAACTCCATGCTACCACCACGTAAGTGCGTGGCACCCATTAGCCAGTGGAAAGGGCCTGAGAGTTCTTACCTGTGGTCGTGAGTGATAGAAAGAGTTCACCTTTCTCCCTCAACAGTGATGGATTCAGAGAAGGTCACTAAACTACCGAACTAAGGGAAAGACATAAATCCTTGTTGCTCTGGGGTGGCTGCCCCTTCACTAGATTTTAAATGGCTTGTAAGGAAATCTATCATGCTTTGACTTTTGTTACTTTATATTTTATGTGCAAATTTTAAGTACCCCACATGGAGAGCTACCCCATGCTGTGACGGCTACCAAGGGTGCATCAGATTAGCATCTGTTTTGTGTTACTCTCATGAGTCAGAATTCCAATTTTGATGATGAATGATTCAGCATCTGCTTGATTTTCTGATATTTAAGAATTATGTCAAGATAAACTGATGTTTTCTTATATACATGTATTTAGGTGAATATTGACTAAAAGAATACCTTAAGTTACATCAACCTTTAATTGTGTTATTTTAATATATAATAGGATTAAAAGGTTTGGTGATATTTTTCCTAAAATCAAAAGTTGGGCTGAAATTTTTTAAAGAATTGACTTTTATATACTGAATTATTTTTAGCTATTCAGATGGTATATATTTTAATAATACTTGGAAGGAAAAAAAGACAGGTAAATGAATGGGTCATTTCCTAAAGTAGTTTATAGCCATCATTGACACTTATGGTTGAATTCAAGAACAAGGCCTAGAACTGAATGAAGATCTAAAACAAAATACATTTAAGGACTGGACAGGTGACTCATGCCTGTAATCCCAGCACTTTGGGAGGCCAGAAGTTCGAGATCAGCCTGGGTAGGATAGCAAGACCCTTGCTCTACTAAAAATAATAATAATTTGAAAAACCCAGCTGGGCATTTTAGTGAGTGCCAATAATCCCAGCAGCTTCCGGAGGCTGAGGCAGTGGGATACCCACAGCCCGAGTCTGAGGTTGCAGTGAGCTATGACACCATTGCACCCTGCTCAGAGGCATAGGGTGGGACTCTGTCTCAACAGAAAAAAAAAAAAAATAGAAAGCAGCAAAGAAACAAAAATAAAAAATAAGCAAGGAAATAAAATAATAATAATTAGCCAGACATGGTGGTGTAGACCTGTGATTCTAGCAACTTAGGAGGCTGAGGCAGGAGGATTACTTGAGCTGAGGAGTTAGAGGCTGCATGAACTATGATGGTACCACTGCACTCCAGCTCCAGTGACAGACCAAGACTCTCAGAAAAAAAAAAAACAAAGTCTTTATACACATACATGTATGTGTGTATAGATACATTCACACGTGTATATATATACACACATGTATGGGTTATATTAGAAACTATACTGTGAATAGACATACAAGATATATGGGTTATATTAGAAACTGTGAATATGAAAAATGAAATTCTATTTTTTCTTGAAAATATTTAGACTACAGAGTTACTTTCACATATTAAAACATTCATAATTTTTACTTCTTTGGGAATTTAAGTTATGAACAGACTATTAAATTCTTTGCTTAAGGAAGATGCTATAATACATACTTGTTGATTGTGTGCACACAGGATATTTTCAGCTCAAACTCTTCTGTGTAATGTAGCCAGTTTCTAAACTTTGAAATTGGGGTCTGTACCATTGAAAGAAGGGTTAAAAGTTTTGGAAGACTTAAGGCTTAAATTGGATTTCTTCCCACCTCACAATTTTGCAAAGTGCCCATAAATGTGGATTTACTTAATTGTTGATAAAAGGGGGTTATTTCATACGATAACAACAGGATAATCTGTCTAGGGAATCTGACTAACATAAGTCGAGTCACACTTGTGCCCATTTATTATTGAGCTAATCAAACATGTGGTCCAGCTTCTTCTAATTGCCTGCAGATGTCTGACATTCTCATTCCAGGCCAGCAGCACAAAATAATGTTTTATAACCAATGTGAAAGTGTGGGGACCTCCGCTTACAACAATAATGTGCTCCAAGGACCTATATTATTGACATCATCGTGAAGGTTGAGGAGCCTTCTGTTTTAATAAAGATCTCCACTCCCTTTTAAATGTTACGTACTCGTGCCCAGTAATCCAAACACATTTACCATGGTCAGCTGGATTAGAGAAAATGAATGCCTATGGATGAGTCATATTTGTATAAAAATTATTTCTTTTTTCCATGCAGTATATTTTTCAACAGGTACAGCTGAGGGCATTTTTTTACATAGAGGCTGAAGTCTATACTGTGTTTCAGTCTTAAAACCAGTTGGGCCTTTGGGCACATTACACAGATCACAGATGGTTCCTAATGATTCAAATAATACCACTGGATTTTTTTTAATGTACACTATTTTATAAATATAGGATGTCCCAAAAGTCATCCCTAAAGACACCAGACTAAGAGAAAATGGGAAATTGTAGCTACATGAACCTTCATGTACAAAATATTTATTACAAAATTTTACAAAGAGGTGGCTAATGCATAAAGAATACTTTATAAATATTTTGTAAATAAAGGCACATTTAAGCTACAATTTCCCATTTTCCCCATGTATGCCAACTTTAGGGGATGAGTTTGGGGACACCCTGTATATCTTTTAGTCAACTATCCATCTTCTAACAGTTTAATGAAGATACATTTTTCATGAATTTTTCCAGGGTTTTAGGCAAAAACAAGGAGTTTAAAATGCAACATAACAGGCAAAGATCAAGTCATAGTGAGCAGGTGTTTTCAGGGCAGTCTTGCCCAGTGAGGATGGTGCTGTGGGAGCCAGTCACACCAAACATTTCACATGACTTTCTCCTTGGGAGCTATAAAATTACATGGAGATCATTTCAGTGATACATACCTAGAGTCATTTATAGGTAAAATTATTAAAGGAATTAATTCTTTCCATGAGACATCATTCACTTCAAAGACAACAGATATTCATCTCCAAAAGGCAGCTGAATGAATAAGGAGCTACATGATAAGCCATTGATGACCTCCCTTTCACTGTCTACATCCTTAACTGCACAGTCTCTATGTAACTCCTCAAAGGAGATGGAGTTAAAAATCACGAGTTCAAGTTAAGATATCTTATAATTATATATAACTTTCTAAGAGCCCTAGTCTTTTTTCTTTATTGTTTGGGATTTATTGAGGGTACAAAGAATAAGGTTACACTGATCGCGTATGTTAGATAAAGTCTGTCTTCTAATGGTGCCCCACCCGCAAGGGGTGTGCCATATATCGTGACCCCCTAGCCCCCTCCTTCCTCCCCGCTCCCCACTTGCTCATTCCTCTACCCCTCCCCTTGTATCAGCTCATCTACTGCCTTCTTCTTAGAATTGAGTACATTGGATTCTTGCTGCTTCACTCTTGTGATGCTTTACTGAGAATAATGTGTTCCACTTCCACCCAGGTTAATACAAAGGATATAAAGTCTCAGTTTTTTTAATGGCTGAATAGCATTCCATGGTATACCACAGCTTGTTAATCTGTTCCTGGGTTGGTAGGCATTTAGGCTGTTTCCACATTTTGCCAATTGTAATTTGAGCTGTGATAAACAGTCTAGTGCAAATGTCCTTATGATAAAAGGATTTTTTTTATCATAAGGACATTTTATTCTTATAAAGGAAATATCTTACAAGGATTTTATTCCCACAGGGGGGAAAAAGTCATTTGGGAACTAGCAAGAAGGAGAAAGCATCTATTTCTCTGCTTAAAGGAATTTGTTCACTTAGTTGAACTTTTAAAAAATTAAACATAGGGCATTTGCATAGCTAGTAATTAAGCCACTACTAAAGTTGGCCAGGATTTGCAGGTGTGACTACTAATTTGCTAAAGAAACTGTGGCACCAAGAAATAAACTCAGTACAGAAACCCAATGAAGCTGATTATAGAGCCAAATGTCGCATGTAGTTACTTGTAGGGTGTCCCTGAGAGATGTGAAAACATACCCTAACTTTTCCAACCATCTTTGTATACTAGGACTGTGCTAGTTTTAAACCTGAAAGTCTGTGTCCCTGGAAATGCCTCAATTCCAAGCAAATAGGATGTTTGATCACCCTAGAATATCCCCATAACCCAATTCCCTTCACCTTGCAGCCAAGAGTGAGAAAGTTCTAACATTAGAGGTATTTTTGCAGGTTATGACATTGTTGTCCAGGAAGACTAGTTTTAAAACTTGTTTTGAACCTTCAAAACCCACACCTGACTGATTTTTAAGTGCATGGACATTGCCACTTTGCCCATGGGCAGGTTTTCACATTCCTTTAGACTTTGCATGTGTAGGATATCTAGTCATTAACACGTACATACTTAGATGTGTGTCATAACAGAGCTCATCTTTTCACATTTCCACTCGGAAAAATTTCACCACATGGCCAAACTAAATATCATACTTCCACCCCCAGTTTTTCAGCTTGCTGAAATTTTTATTTCTTCCAACTTTCAACTATATTTCCAATGATTTCATTTTAGTCATTATTACTCCTGTCATGCAGGGGTATCTAAAACTCTTTAAAAAAATTTCTTTTCCCTCTTATAAAGTGTAAAGGAACATATAAATTATGGTGTACTTAGAGTTTTCTTTTTAAAGTCTGTATGTTCTTGGGGACCAACTAGTATCTTCCCATTTCTTTATAAACTTTAGGATAACAAAAAAACTATTTGGAAAAAGAAAGACTTTATTATCTATGTACCTGCTTTTAAAAAGAGAAACTTGAACAAACATGTTCAAGTACAACTTCTCAGATGCTAGGGACGTCATTCTTTGACTTCTCTCGTTTTAAAGTTAAATAAGCTCATATCCAAGGGGATTTGTAAATTATAGTGTAACCAACTGGCTTAGCATAGCTGGCATTGTCATTACCAAGCAGCTTTCAAACATTGCTCTTCTGTTGATCCTTACTAACGTTATTAGTCTCTGGACGAATAGGTTAGTTTTGTGTGGAAATGCCTAATTTTCATTACATGTAATTATATAGCCCAGTGAAGACCTTTCATCTCAGAAAATAGATATTTTGCAAAAGCAAAACTATAATTGAGTAAAGTATGACATTAACTTTAAAGAAATACTTCAAAGAGGAAGTAAAATGGGCATTTAGTGGGCTTACATTTTTTTTTCTAGTTCTTCATTGTTTTTAGCTGCTTTGGACAGCTGAAAATTATCTAAAGCCATATAAATGGATAAGAATTGAGTTTATAAGGAAAACGTAATTACTTTTTAAATAAGCTGATGCAGTATAGTAGAAGTGATTGATTTTGTCCTGAAAAATCTAGCATTATTTCATAATTTACTTTCAAAATACTGGAGTCATTGAATTTCTAGTCCAATTTATGACATTCTTATTATATATTTGTGAATAGTATATGTATGTATCTGATTCATGCACAGTCAGAAAGTTTTCTTACAATTCCATCATAAAAATTGAATAACAACCATTTTAGGTCTGCTACAAGACAGTGCCATCTAAATCCCTAATTCAGTGATTCCCAAAGTGTAGTGCCCAGACCAGAAGTATCAGCATCATCTGGTAATTTGTTGGAAATACAAATTCCCAGACCCTACTCCATTCCTATTAAATCAGAAACTGTGGAGGTGGGGCCTGGCAATCTGTGTTTTAACAATCTCATGGTTTTGAGGCCTGGTTAAGTCTGGGAACCAATGCCTTAACTTAACTTTGGGAAGTTACATACAGCTATATAAATCAGAGGACAAGGCCAGAATACCTTACATGGGATATGAGAAGTAGTGAAAAGAAAACATCAACAATATACTTTTTGCTTCTGTGGTAGAATAATATTTCTACTTTAATTCTCTCATTTTTTTTAATGTTGGCCTTGTAATAAAAATTTATTTTTTTAATTAAACCATAGCTGTGTACAATAATGTATTTTTGTGGTACAATGTGCTGGTTTTATATACAATTTGAAATACTTATAACAAGCTGGTTAACATAGCCTTCATCGCACTTTCTTAATTATTATGTTAAAGTACTCGCGTCTGTCTTAAGGCCATCAGTCCTCTGATCCCTAAACATAGGTGGCCATAAGTCCCGGCTAGGACTATATCCTTCCAGAGGAAAAGGGGCATCTTAATGAGAAAACAGGAGAGTTTTGCATCGCTCTATAAAACCTACAAATATGAAATATTACAACTATCCTTAAATTGTCAGTAGACAAGACTCTAAGTTGTGTTCCAGCTAAGGCAATAATTGGTGCTACATGGTAGCATATCTTCTATAGGGATCCCCCGCTTAAGTTTATGGCACAAACTTAACAAATGAAGCAATGCTATTTGGAGGTTCAGTTCATGTAGAACCACAAAAAGGAAGGAGGTTGGTTCTGACTGTGTCTGTACAGTGTCTTTCAGCAACCAAAGTGATAGGGGATGCTTCCAGTATCAGGTGCACAAACTCATGATCTCATCCCATGTAAACTGTGTAAGCATCACATATTTGAAGAGTATTCACCTAAGTGGTCTTCTGTTCAACTTAAACTTGATCAAAAATTTACTTTCTATCAAAGATGAGAAGATTCTTGTTAAAACTAGTTAACACTTAATCTGTGGAATGAATGTCCCTCTCCCCACAGAAGCAAAAAAGCAGATTAGAGTAGAATTGCAAGCCTGGGTAACTTCTGGAATGTGCACTGGTACTGGCTCATTATTTCTTTCTCCAGCAGGAAGTCTCAGGCATAGTCCCTGAAATCAACAAGTTGTCCCTTTTGTAAGGACTGCCTTTGCACTTGTTGAATTTCTGGCACAATTTTATTTTTTGAAACCAAAGAGTAAACAAAATTTCTCCCAAATGTGTTTGATTTTGCATGAACGTACAAATAAGTAATAATTCACACCACATCTGAAACTCATTAGCAGGCTGCTTTTTCCAAGAGGTAACTACAGATTGCACACTCAGAAATAAAACTGATCAAGAAAACTGCATTCAAATATTGGCAGAAGAAAATGCTGTCGTTGCACGAATTTAAACGTAATTGCAGGTTTATGGCCTAAACTGAAAGAATTTGTAAACATTTAATAAAGATGAAGGGAAAAACTGACATGAAAGGCAAACTTAAAGCCAGCACATTGGCGTCGACACAGATAGTTTGTCCCTGTCAACTTCATAGGACCACAGATTAAAAGGAGGGACAGACAGTGAATCAGTGCATATAAATGTGTGCTAAATAGACTAAAAAGCTTGAAATTTTAAGCTAAATCAAATTCTAAAACTTTGACTACTTTTGAGATAATTATACATCTCAAGTATCCAGTTCAGGCTAACCAAGCAGTATTTCAAATCGATCAAATAGAACACAAAACCATTCGGAATTCAATCAATTCAATTAAATTTGAGAACAACTTTCCACTGCAGTTTGGTAAAGTCAGGGTAGAAGGAAGGAATAGTCACAGTCCTGAGAGAATGAACGTGTTGTAATCAACCCATGAGTTATTAAATAGCAATTAAAAGAAATAAACAATAGTTCAGTAAAGTAACACATGGGCTATCACAAGAAGTGCATGACAAGTTGTCAATGTAGATGTTAAATTAGTATGGAACACAGGGAAGCCCACAGTTTACTAAAATACGTGTTTGGACAGCAAAAGAAAACATGTTCCCAGCAATGTGATCAAGAACAAAAATCTGGGCTCGGCGCCTGTGGCTCAATCGGCTAAGGCGCCAGCCACATACACCTAAGGTGGCGGGTTTGAATCCCCAGCCCGGGCCCGCCAAACAACAATGACGGCTGCAACCAAAAAAATGGCCGGGCGTTGTGGCGGGCGCCTGTGGTCCCAGCTACTTGGGAGGTGGAGGCAGGAGACTTGAGCCTAGGAGTTGGAGGTTGCTATGAGCTGTGATGCCATGGCACTCTACCCAGGGGGATAGCTTGAGGTTCTGTCTCAAAAAAAAAAAAAAAAAAAGAACAAAAATCTGTTCCCTCCCTAGAACAGAGAGTCTAGTAGAGAATAAAGAGATGTTGGGAGGTCTGGTGAAGAAATTAAGATCCAGCCACCAGAGGAAGTAACCATACTAAAGCCCAGGAGAACAAACGAGAAGCAGCATGACACCGTGTCCATGTTCCTTCTGTCCTGGACCAGCTCCCCCAGAAACAGCACGTTTCTTCCTCATAGGAATGCTAACAAGATAAGGGGGGAAGATTAAGTCATAAAATATGAATGATGCTGAGCCACTTTGCACAGCAAACATCTGTGACTGGTTCCATCCTCAGTACCTCTCCCCAGCAAAATGCTAATGAGTTCATCTGTTTGTCTAAACTTCTTCCAGAGCTGTGGTCAGTTTTGTTTATTAATGATTTTTATTGTTTATTAGTATTAATGAACACCATTTAATCATGGCAGAACTCAGATTTAAACCATCCTTGAAAATAAGCTGTTGAGCACCGTGCATGTGAGGTATATTATCCAACTAAAAATGTTATAAAATTTTAGTGTGATCCATGAGTATTTTTTTTTTTTGAGACAGAGTCTTACTTTGTCCCCCTCTATAGAGTACTGTAGCATCATAGCTCACAGCAACCTCAAACTCTTGGGCTCAAGCAATCCTCTTGCCTCAGCCTCCCAAGTAGCTGGGACTACAGGCGTCTGCCACAACACCTGGCTATTTTTAGAGATTGGGGGGGAGGCCTTACTTTTTCTCAGGCTGGTCTTGAACCTATAAGTTCAGGCTTATCCACCCACCTCAGCCACCCAGAGTGCTAGGATTACAGGCGTGAGCTACCATACCCGACCTCATAAGTAGTTGCTGAGAGAGATTAATCTATCTCTTTAATGATGACAGTCTTACATAACATTTTTAAAGCTTAAATTACTTGAAAGAAGGATTCATAAAATGTAGTCTTTATATTCTGGATTATTAGGTTTTTTTAGTAAACATTGTTTACTAACAGACTACTGTTATTCCTAGAGTAATTGGAAATGCTAGAATTCCTTTTTATTTTCTGACAAACCATTTAAGTAGTGAACACGTCTCTGTATCAAATATAGTCTTTCTCAGAAACTCTCATAGTGAATAATGAAAATTCACTTGGGTTAGGGAAATGGTAATATTTTGTGGCATTTTAAGTAAGATAATCATAGGCTGAAAAAAATTTTTATTTCATTCTAATTGACACAGAAGAATTGTATATTATGGGGTACAACGTGATGTTTTGATATATGTGTACATTGTGGAATGATTAAATTAAGCTAATTAACATATCTGTCATCTCACATACTTAGCCTTTTTTATGGTATAAACATTTTAAATCTATTCTCATAGCAATTTTGAAATATATGTTCTATTAACTATAGTCTCCATGCTGTGGAACAGATCTCAAGAAACATGTCCCTCTGTCTAACTGAAGCCTTTGTACCTTTTAACAGCTCCCCATTCCTTCCCGCCCCCTCCTCCAGCCTCTGATAACCACCATTCTGCTATTTCTGTGAATTTGACTTTTTTAGATTCTGCATCTAAGTAAGATCATGCCGTCTTTGTCTTTCTGTAAGACTGGGAAACACCGATGTGAGCACTTTGATATTGTGAAGAAACTCAAGGTTTTTGATGAACTTCTATGAAAGCAAGAGAGAAAAATCAGAGCAATCCATTTTATCTTGGACATTTCTCTGAACTCCAGGCCAGAAATGATCCTTTTAAAATCTAGTTTTAGAATCCAGAGAAGTCACTAAGTTGGGTACAGGTGACTTAAACAAGAGCAATTCTGATTCCTTCCCCGAGTAGGAAGAACTGAATTGCTAGAGAAGTGCCAAGGAAAGCCACAGTCCTCAGGGGCGCAGGAAGAATGAACCCAGCTCACAGAGAGCCCCTTGAGAGTTGAGAACTCGCTTATTCTTGAACTGTAGGTGAAGTAAGAGTGAGGCAGGGAATGAAACTGGAAACAGCTATACAAACTGCTTATGTAGCTTTAAGTGTGCCTAGTGAAAGCGGGAATCGTAATAGGAGCTGGAACTGCCCTTATGTAGATAGTTAAAGCTCATAAAGCTCCAGGGAATGTGGTGAAATAAATTTTCACTCTAAACAGCTGTGTGTTACAAGGAATCCGATTCTACTCCAGTGAGTGGAGCCACAGAACACAGTCCAAAATGGGAAAAGTTCCAGGGGTCTTATTCAATGGCCACCCTGGAGTACAGGTCTCAACCTGGAAAAGGGAAGAATTTTTATTCAATAATGATTCATTAGATTTCAATTGTAAACTATATTTTGCAGCAAAGACCTCCTTTCATACATTCACATCAGTATGCCATTAAATTGTCTTTTTTTTTTAATAGAATCTCACTTTGTTGCCCCAGGCTAGAATGCCATGGCATCAGCCCAGCTCACTCTGACCAACAACTCTTGGGTTCAAGTGATCCTCCTGCCTCAGCCTCCTAAATAGCTGGGACTATAGATACCTGCCACAATACCTGGCTCATTTTTTTATTTTTAGTAGAGAAGGGCCTTGCTTTTGCTCGGGCTGATCTTGAACTTCTGACCTCAAGCAATCCTCCTATCTCGACCTCCCAGAGTGCTAGGATTACAGGTATAAGCCACCATGCCTGGGCCTGTTGTTATCATTTTTACTATCTGTTAAAAACTTAAATGTCCCAATATTTTCCCATATGCCAAAATTACAAAGAACAGTATAAACCTTGTTTTTCAGAGTCTGCTATTGAATCCTTAAAATTAATAGTGATTTTTAAAGAAGGTTCTTAGAGAATTAGTTCAGTTTTAATCATTCTCCTAAAATATTTGAGGAATTTGGGTATCTGACATCATTCAACTTTTGAAAACTCACCAGTGAATTTTTTTTTTCTAATCACTACATTTCATAACTTGAGACTGAAAGAGACCCTTTACCAGGCATCCTCAAACTATGGCCAGCGAGGACATTTATCTGGCCCATCAGGTGTTTTTGCCACTGCTGCCTGTCCTGCTTAGCAGCCAACTTGTCCTGGGGCCCTCAGTCTAACCCTCCAATGGTCTGAGAGACAGTGAACTGGCCCCCTGATTATAAAGTTTGAGGACCCCTACTTTATACTGTTATATAAAATAGTTTTCACTACTTCTTTCTGTTCTTTCCCAAGTAGTTTGTGATATCAGAAGATCTTTCATCTAAAAAGGAAAAGACTACTCCAGGAAAAATTATTTAAAAACCCCTTATAAACTCACCTACACAGACAAAATGCCCCTTTTCTGGCCTAAATTTACTTTATTCCAGCTATTTACACTCACACGTGCACACATACACATACCTACTCAAGTAAATGCCTATACACACAATACGTGCACCACTATTTCCAGTCAGAAAGTCATATATACCAAATGGAAGCTCATCAAAGTTGGTGATGCTTCTGAAATGACTCTGAATGCAGAGAGACTTCCCCTGTGATTATTCCCATAAAATTAACACTGGACATTGCTTTCTAAATGCTTCTGTTTACCTATCACAAGAGAAAGGGGCACCTTGGACAGCTACTACACTATTTGCTCAATAAAGAATTCTATTAGATGGAGTATATAAAAACGTTGGCAAACAGAAGTGAAAGTTCTGTCCCCTAACCCCAGAAGCTGTGTCATCTTACATCTGCAGCCTCATGATTAGTTCTTTACTAATCTGTTGGAGGTATTTCCCTGGATTTCATTCTGACCCACCTTTCTATTTTATACTGAACTGGACTTTTGGCAAAATTGACTTTTTAGATAAACTATCATAGAGAGGGTTAAAAAATAATAACTTACCTGGGACTGACATTGAATCTCCAGGTTCTTTCATTCTGCAGACTTGGGTAAATTGTATAGTCAGGGATAGTCCAGAATAAAAGTCCACTGAACAAGTGAGGCAAAAAATTCCAGTTATTCGTGATGAATTAAACTTTGTAATAAACACTGTGGGCGCTGTTTGTTAAAATAGTTCATGACCTGGAGTATCAGAAGAATTCTAATCCAGGGAGGTAGCCAAGAAAAAAGTCCTCCCACACAAACTAGTAAAGACGCAGGGCTTTGTTCAGAACCGCGATTGAATTGAAACTTCTGTCCTCCTTTACTAATGGGGGGTGGGGGGGTAGGCAGAAGGGGAAGCTAAAGATAAAAAGAAGCAAAATGAAAGGAGAAAATTTAATTGTGGTGCAATTTAAGCAGCTAATGATAGTTCTGAGAAACAGAAAAGATTATTTGATGGATAGTGCATTTTAAAAAATGTTAGATAGCAAAACTGTTGTAAATTAGAGCTCAGTGCTAAGTAAACGGAAAAATCTCCTCATTGATTTTCAATTTCAGAAGAAAAATAGATTGTGTAAGCATGCCAGGGCAATACCTTCCAATAAACCAAACTATCACAGATGGTTAATAACCCCAAGAATATCACTCTATTAGAAAAAGAGCTTGACCTATGTAGTTGCCATTATAAAAACCTGGCTTGGTATGAGGATTCTAATAGAGAGTTTTAAAGAATTATTGGAAAATGTGGTTATAATATAAACATCGGAAATGGGCAGACTTATACATTACCAAGAGTATAATGAATCTGTTACAAAATACAGCTTCTGGTATCAGATAAAGAGAAAAGTTTATAGCAATAACAGAAAATAAGGAAGACCTCAATAGGAAGATTATAGGAATTATTTGTTCTAAATATATCATTGTTTTATCAAAGTTATTACTCAGCAGAAAAGAAATTACCCCTCTCCCTTAAAAGAGAAGAAATACTTTCTTTTTTCTATCACAGTTAAATAAACCTCTGTATTAGTCATGGTTCTCTAGAGAAACAGACCACTAGGATAGAGAAAGAGAGAGGAGAGGAAAAGGTGGATTTCTTATGGGATTTAGAACAAGTGATTATAGAGGTTGAGAAATCCCACCATCTGCTGCCTGAAAGCTGGACAGCCAGGAAAGCCAGGGGTATAATTTGGTCTGAATCCAAAGATCTAAGAAGAGTGTAGGAGATAGGGTCAAATAGTGTATGTCCCAGAGGTCAAAAGCCTGAGAAGTAGGAACTCCAGTGTCTGAGGGCAGGAAAAGATAGATGTCCCAGTTCAAGAAGGGGGAGAGCAAATTCATCCTCCCTCTGCCTTTTTTATCTATTCGGGTTTCCCAGAAATTGGATTATATCCACTTCATTGGTGAGGGCCCTCTGCTTTACTCAGTCTACTAATGCAAATGCTAATGTCTTCTGGACACACCTTCACAGACATATGTAGAGATAATATTTACCAGCAATCTGGGCATCCCTTAGCCCAGTCAAGCTGACACATAAAATGAACTATCCCAACCTCTTAACCACAAAGATCACAAGTGAGTAACTGCAATCTAGGGAAATTCATGACTTAAGTGTTGCTTGTCCATTGATTGATTTAAAAAATAAATATGCCACATATTTTATAAGATAAAATGGGTAAGCCAGTTATGGTACTTCCTTGGTTTCTCTGATGCAAGATTCATGTAACAGTCATGCTCTCTTCCCAGCACCATCCACCACCACCGGCACTCATGAAATTAGTCTTCTAAGGAAAAAGCAAAAATATAGGGAATACCTGCCAGGATAGGGACCAGGACTAAATTCATACATTTGTGGGAGAAAAAGTAAAATGAAGCAACAACTGAGCCATACTTTTCTCTTTTAGGAGCATCTGTGACAGGGATATAAGACAGATAAAAAGAGATATGGAATGGGAGGGAGATAAAAAGAGGTGAGATAGGAGAGTAGAGGACAAGACTATACTAATGAAAGTACACTAATCAGAAGTATTTCACACAATATTATGATTACTAATTTTCCATCTGTGTGTATATACAAATATATAATATGTATAAATGTGTATTTTACTCAAAAAAAAAGATGGAAAATAGAAAAGATGACATCTAGTAAATCAATTTTGTTGTCTTTATAAAGTTGGCTAGAGAAGTCATTAAATTTGAGATTCAACTAGATAATATGTTTGAGACTCTCCTATATGCTATATGTTATAGGTCAGTGCTTCTTGAACTTTAAGGAACATACCAGTTACCTGGAAATCCTGTGAAAATGAAGTTTCTGCTTCAGTAGGTCTGGCTTGAGGCCTGATACTACGCATTTCTAATGAGCCCCCTGATTTTGCTAAAAGACCGTCTTCTCGTACCTGACAATATGCTTCCCACAAAGAAGCTGATAAATCAAATGATTCTTCATTCTCTACTTTCTGTAGCTGAAAAATGTATATAATTTGGATAGAATCAGATTTGCATGTAATGATTTTTTAAATCAGAATTTTTTTCTTTGGTTAGAAATTCAGTTTCTCCAATGTAAGTTGCATTGTAATAGCTACAGCGGTAATCCACAGATATTTCCCCCTTGCTTACTAATTAATAGAATTTTCTCCTGTAGTGGAATGTTTTTATGCTTGAATGCTCAAGGAGGATTCAATAAAGTAGTCTTTGGCAGCAAAGAGTGGTGGAAACCCCATGAAACTGTGCAAGACAAAAGTTCTCGTTTAGGTCTTGCCCTAAAAGACTTGCTGACTATATTAAATCACTTCATCTCTCTGGACCTCCGTTTTCTCAGCTGTTAAAATTAAGAGATATCCTTTTTGGCTGCTATTTGAAATAATTTAAGTAGAACAAGAAAGAGAGGGACAGAGAGAAAATGAATGCACTTCGTCCAGGTTGTAAGCTCTGAGGATATAGGGTAAGGATGTGGTTCTTGATTGATGCATGCCTAGCAAGCTGTTTCTATCGATAGGAGTTCATCTTTGCCTTTTGGATGGCATTTTTGTCTGGAAAACATACCAGGGCAAGTTAAAATCTGCCTTGGGAAGAATGCAGGTGCATTTTGTGACTATAATAGCATTAATGACTCAGAAGCAAAAAACCAGACAGTTCTAATGACCTGAAGCTTTATTGACAAAACAGTTCACACCTAGTACTGGTTGTTTGCTAAAAGTCTGGACCAAGTCACTGAAGCTTTAAAAGTTGGATCACTGCAGTCTTTTCCCCAGGCACTGACATGGTAATTACTGTATTGTGGTTCACACCATAGCCCAAGACTCCCATTTCAATCCTAGCTTGGAAAAGAGTTATTTTTATTTTGGTTCACGGTAAATATACTTTCTGCATGTATTAATACCTGTATAAACTCTTTTGAAGTGTAAAGGTGTCAGCACTAAATTTGACGAGCCCTTTATTCTTTTTTGATTTTTGAATTAAGATTTCCCACCTTCAATGGAGACACGGGTGTCTTTTAGCAGAGAAAAATCTGTTTGAGGTCCATAAGTTTGTTCATTTCACATTTTGGAATTTTTTTCAGCCTTAGACCCAAACAGGTTCATAACCAAAGCAATACGTCTTGTCTGAGCTATGCAGTATTATTATTCCTCACATCAAACCATAACGAAGTCTATGGCTATTATCTATCTTTGAATAGCCCCAAAACTTAGTGCCTGAAAACAACAAATATTTATTACCTCACATTTTCTCTGGGTCAGGAATCGAGGTGTGACTTAGCGAGGTCCTCTACCTTTGTGTCTTTCACAACGCTGCGGGTGTCTCAAGGATCCACTGGGAAGGATCCACTGCCTAGCTCCCTTACTGGTGCTTATTGGCCAGATTCACTTCCCTGCCTCAGTTTGTCATGAGTTTTTCCACCTTAGATCCCTTGCCACAGGCTAGGTATGGGAGCTCATGCCTCTAGTGCTAGCACTTTGGAGGCCAAGGCAGGAGGGTCACTTGAGCCCAGCAATTTGAGGTTGCAGTGAACTGTGATGACACTACTGCACCACAGCACTCTAACTGGGGTGACAGAGCAAGACTGTATCCCCCCCCCCAAAAAAAAAACCCTTGCCACATAACACTTCTCCATAAAGCATCTCATCTACAGCATGGCAGCTTTCTAAGCAAGTGGGAAGTGGCAAGAAGGGGCGCAGGTGCCAGCAAGAGAGACTAATAAGCTTGAAATCAGAGTCCCTTGTAACCTATTTATGGAAGTGATAGCCCATCAGTTTTGCCTATTTTGTTCATTAGAAACAACCCACTAGATTCAGCTCACGCTCAAGGGATGGCAGGAAGCTGTCGTCATTGTGACCCATGTCACAGTGATTTCCCCCCAAATTCTAAAAGACACTTCCCCCCATCCCCCAGTGCAGGAGACTACATGACTCATTCATATAGGCACCCTGCAGGGCGTGATCAGCACAGGCAAAGTGCTGTCCACAAGAAGAACCTGGTGCTTGTAGCCGCCCTGTGGGGAGTACCCTTCTCCTCTTCATTGACTTAAAACTTCTAAAATGCTATCGATCTTCCCTGAAACCACTCCTCAGTGATTCTATCTCCTTTGATTTTAAAGATCTTTTTTTATTAAAACCTCTTTTTAGTCCACTCGACAAATAACCAATGTCCATGAAACAAAAACTTTCCGAGAAAGCTCAAAAACTTCCTTTACTTTCGCCTATGAACATGTATTCACATGCCTGTTGTGTAAAGGAAATTCAATAAACTCTCTTCTTGCTGTATGTTAACCTTTTCTCCTCAACATTATAATTGTGTTTGTCCTCAGTGTATATTTGTGTTTGTTAAAGAATCATGGAAATCATGTTCTCCATCTCCCAGAGAAATCTCTTTCCTGTTTTGGTCACATTTTTTTCTTCCCACAGCCTATGCAAAAGCCTGCTCCTAGAATCATCATCTTTATATTGAAATGTTTATAACTTCTCTTTTGTCTCCAAAGTCTTTTAGGAGATATGCACTGAACAGAACCTAAGTTTACAGTAAATAGCTTGTGTAAGAGTTACAAATTCAGAAGCGACAATATCTAACATGAATTTCCTAGATTCTGAGGAGTGGGTATCTCAGTAAGAGGCAGGATACTGGCTTTTCAACAGGAGGGCGCTAATGAAGTAGAATATCCCTGTGAAGGGAAGGGAGAAGATGTGTGGTACGTTCCATCAGCAAAGGTAGAAACCAATTTAACAATGCTACTGCAGGAGCTATAGAACTCTATGGTAACATGAAAGGAGGGCCACCAACCACATCCAGTGTCTCCCAGAAGAATGTTCTGGTAGCCAGATTGTGAATTAACCAGACAGAGAGAGAGTAGAGAAAAAGCTAGTGCAACTACTAATAAGAATAACTAAAATCCGAAAGTTTTTTCTTTTGGGGTAAAGAAGATGGAAATGGACCAAATGGTCTAAAATTGCATTTAAAAGAGCATACTACGGCTCTCTCTGAAGGATAGTACATTTTCTTTACAGTTAATTTTCCCTCAGATTATTGTCCATATTTGTCCAGGTACACCCTGATACCAATTATAAAAACTTCTGTGCCCCTGCTGAGTGGGTTGTGGAACAAATGGGCACCTCAAAGCCAGGTGGAGACAGCCTCTGGCCTTGGGCATAGAGCATCCTGCACAGGCTGGTCTGGTCCATGAAGAAGGAAGTGAGAGGTTGAGGGGAGAAGGTCATAGTCAGATCTGATTCCTTTTACCATGCAGCCTTAGAAGGGGAAAAAAGGGCATTGTGCTCTTAAGATTTCCTCATATTCAACCATCCATTTGCTAATACATTCTCTTGACATAAGTAGCTCCACTAAATTCCTCTTTCCTCATCAGTAACTCTAAAATGACAGTTCAAGGATTATCCTTTCTGCCACTTAACCATGAAACATCTCCAACCCAGTTTCTTGTAGGTTTCTGAGCTTAACCACATAGCTTGCAACTGAGTGGATAATCAATCATTCTGTGACTGAATCCATCTGGAACAAATTTGAAGAAGTGGCCATGGAGGTTTCCTTAAAAAAAAAAAAAAAAAAAAAAAACCGAAACACTAAAACCGAAACCAGAGTTGGTCTTTTAAAGGTTCAAGAGAAAAAAATAAATTATAAAACTTAGGAATGACTTTTACCCCAAAAACTTATGCATGCTCTCTGAGGGGGATTTATTCTGTCCTGTCTCCATCTAGCATTGCATTTAATCCTTCACAGAGGCTTTCTGCAAGTGCAGGGAGCTGAGTCGGCTTCCCAGAGAATGAGGTCATGATCACTCCTTGGTTAGAAGGGCAGGCGGACATGGTATGGCCAGGTTGTCACCATAACTTCATGCTGTTCTTAAATTCCCAGACACTCAGGGCTTAACTAAGGGACTGTGGAACCAAAAGAGCTTGTTTCCACCTACCCTTGCTGGACCACTACTTTTTGCCCTATAGACATTAAAGGATAATCTAAATATCAATTAAATACTTGCCTTGGTTTGTAAGAACTCTGCCTTTCACTTCCTCCCAAGATCCCAAATTGTAAGTGAAAACTGCATCATTCAGGCATTCAACTGTTTAATCTTTAGTCATTTCTTCATTGATGCATTTAGTTAACATATATTTAAACTACTAGATACTAGGCACATGCCTTTCTAGGAAGGCCTTTTCTGTCAATCTGAGAAGGTCAGATTTCTAAAAATTAAATGCCACAAATAATTCAGCTCAATAACTTAACAAATCCTATTTGAGAGTCTCAGTCCTCCTGTAACCAATGATAAATGGTGATTACCAAAAAAATCCTGGAGAAGTCAGAAGAGAGGTTGATGCTGGCCAGTTAGGACTTTTCTTTGCAGAGAGTAGGTGTGATGTATGTCATGAAGGAAGTACTAGATGTGACTAAACCTGAGAAGAACAGGGCAGGCTTTGGCGGGTGGGCACCCTAGCTACGTATAGCATGATGATAACAGTACTGTGTCACTATTTTGGGCAAGGGAAAGGGGGTTACTGTGGGTACAACAGGAAACAAGATTGAAAATTTAATGGGAAAACACTTTAGGTAGGATCCTGAATTCTTGGTTAGCCATTTAGATTTAGTACTATCATAACTACTGACAGATTTTGAGTAAAGAATAACTTAATGAAAACCCTACTGCCAGATAGTTATAGCATGAGAAGGGAAAATAAGTATACACATATGGTTAGATGTGTTAAATCATCATAATAGGACTGGGGTGGGAATCAGGGGTGGAGAGGGACTCTGTCAGTCTGATTTATAGAAAAGTGAATGAGTTTCTCAAGAAAGAATTGCATAACATTCAAGTACTGTACATATAGTAATGATGATGCTACTAAGAGGCATAAAAAGTGAGTTTGATTCACAAGGTCTACTTTTAGGTTCGTAATACTTAGTTCAAAACTATTCCTAACAGTCACATTCGTTATTTTTGCATGCAACTGCTTCTCCTGAGAAAAAAACGTTGCTCCAAACAAGTCAAACTTCCAAGTAGGGTAAATAATTTCTTATGTTCTTTAGCAATATCCTTCTTTATAAGCATTACAAAGGGAAGCATCAATTACACATCAATAAGATAGTGCAATTTCAGCTCCCACACTCCATGAAATAACCAATTAGGAATTAAATAAGCCCTTAAGTGATCTACTGAACAATCAGCCTTTCTCCCGCATGCTGATATCTGTTAAACCGTAGAATGTTCATTAGTCCTAATGTATGGTTGAAGGAATATGGAACAGGTCTCCAACTATAAACTATTATTTCTAACTATAGACCATTAACAAAAGTTGCTCTTATTTTAGCATGTTTAAGGCTGTGACCCTGAAAAATACTATGAACTCAACCTAAGCAGAGTCATGGCCTGATTGTAACAAGCTTTTTGCAATTTTCAGAAATGCTATGGCAAGAGGCAATGATCCATAAGCCCACTCTCCCTCATGAGCCCTCTACCATCTATTCTGAAAATAAACATGAGCTAAAAAATAATCTGGTTGTGGATGGAGAAAAGAAACAAGTTCTCTTGATATTTCAAGGGGAGATTTATTTTCCAGTTAAAAATGATTTTTATTTAAAAATAAGAATTTAAAAGAGAAACAATGGTTTGGGAGTAGAAGAGAGGCTGGACTGCTAAACTAATAAAGCAAGAATTTAAGAACATGAGAATATATAGTTTCGTTTATGGCCTAATCCAAAGGAATGTTAACTGGATTGATCTCACTTCACTTGAGTCTTGACGTTTTTCTTTGGAGACCTGTACAGCTAGGTCTTTACCTTTGCAAAGGTAAAACACCTTGTGTGTCCATTTGTTGACCTATTGAAGTTTCCATTCTGAAATACTTCATTAATGATAGACCAGTACTTTTCCTTCTCAAGGGTGGGTGTCTTTTGGAGATGATGTGTTGGTTGTCTGGATTTATTTTTTCATTTTATATTGGATTTGGTAATAACAAGATGGAGGGAAAATTTTAACATTGCTGTGTTAATTTTAGTTGAGAAGTGGGTACAAGATCCCAAACTAGGTATCATGTAGCTGGATCTCTAAACATCATTTCAGAGTGTGAGATAAATCAGCAAGCCTGAGATGAGTGACTACTGTGTGCAAAGCATAGTGGTGTGGAGAATACAGAGAAAAATAACTAATGGGGCCTGTTCTCAAAGAGCTGACAGTCTGTGAGAAAGCAGGCAGTGAATACAATGGGGCATTTTTGAGTCCTAATTTAGGGACTTCCTAGCAAAGGGAACAACAGGCCTCCTCAGTTTGGGGAAGTTGTAAGAATTATGCTTTAGAAAACTGGGAGAAGGAATGTTCCAGACAGAGGGAGCAGCATTTCTAAGGTCATGAGTAGAAGACAGGAGAAGGGAACAGCAAGATGTTCTGCCTGACTTCAGTGTGCAGTGTGTGAGCGTGGACAAGAATCATGGAGGGTCTTGCATGTCACATGGAAAAGTTTGGGTTTCATCCTTAAGGTGGTGGGAAGTGACATGATCAGCTTTCCTTTGTGCCAAGTGAAGGAAGCCCTATGTCAATTTGAAACTTACACAAATCCAAAGTGATTTCTGCCCCATTTGTTCACAGAAAAATTAAACCCAAAATACTTCATTTACTTCTAAAATTTATTTCTGAATCCTAATTTGTTAACCTAGTTAGATAATTTTATTGTAGCTAATTAGAAATGGTTTTAGTCCCCATCTATAATAGTGCTACAAAGGCAAATTAAATATAGATTTCATTCTAAGAGTAGCACAAATCTCTTGGTAAGCTTAAATTTTGATCATACATAAGCAGTAGGGAAAATACCTTAGCTCAAGGAAAAAGTACAGAAGTCGCTCTGTCCTTAAACATCCCATTAGCATATAGTACATTTCTAATTTTTCTACACATGCAATGTAACTGTAACCTATAAATCTCTTGAAGGATTTTTACTACTTGAGGTTTGTTCCACTGCAAAGTTTGTACTAAGATGTATTGGAAGAATGCTTTGAAAACAAAATTGTAACTCAGTCTTTGTAGAAGTTACAAGAAGTTCTACGCATTCAGCTTATTAGGCACGGCATCCCTTAACCCCGTAAAACAAATTGTTGTGGTAATGCTATAATTATGTAAACACTATGGAAGCATCACATGTTATTTATTCTAAGTATTTTGCCACTTTATAACAGTGCTAGAATTTATATATCCAATCTAATGGAGAGCTTAATTGCTACCTTCAACAAGTTGAGGCTATAAACTATATTTGTATAGGCCACCGATGTGTACCTGGGGTTATCCCACTACTGGTTTCCTAATGAAGAATGCCAGAATTCAGTGGTCAGAGCAAAAAACTTGCTTGGGAGCCTGAGACAGACAAGGTACCACAAGGCACCCTTTCATTTAAAGGTGGCTTTGGTTAAGGATGAAGTGTGGGAGAGTTCCATCAAGAGCCTCCCTTAGTCAGTTGGCTTTCCAGAGATAGTGTTTGCTGCTATTTCTCTTTTTTAGTAATTATAATTTGTGGATATAGCTATCCCAAAGGTCAACTGGACAAGCTGCTTTCTACAGTGATCTTACCTTGACCAAAGGCACTTCAGAAAAGAAGCATACAGATGGTGGCAATGGGCTGGACTTTGAAGGGCAGTCTGTCCTGGTAAGGTAGAGGGATCAGACGCAGCGGTTCTCAACCTGTGGGTCGTGACCCCTTTGTGAGTCTCTTGCATATCAGATATTTACATTATGATTCATAAAAGTGGCAAAATTACAGTTATGAAGTAGCAACGAAAATAATGTTATGGTTAGGGGTCACCACAACATGAGGAACTGTATTAAAGGGTCATGGCATTAGGAAGGTTGAAAACCACTGGATTAGAGGGTGGCTCAAGGCCAAAGTAGACAAGTGGAAAGAGTATGTTGCACATGGCAGTAAGTGGCTTGGCTGATGTGGTCATGTAAGAGGGCTCTCATCAGTTGGGGCCCAAGTAAAAGATGAATATGTAAATATGGAGCTACCTATTATGCTGCAGCAAAGGTTCAGAGCAATCACATGGGACTGTCTGCTGGTGTATGTGGTGTTAACATATATATGTACAGTCACAAGCAGGTCAAAATGGCAGCCTTTAGCCCAGCCTCACTAGCAAGGTAAAGATGGCAGAGCAGCCCTGCCAAGCACCTGGGGTGCACTGCAGAGGTGCAGGGCTAGGCCAGGGAAACAGCCCAAGGAGCAGTGCCCAAGGTCACCTACAGACGAGTAGATCATACCACCTGGGATATAGTAGCCATTGGAGCTCTCACATTAAAAGAAAGGTTTGAAATGCAAATGCAAAATGAAATATTTAAGTAGGAAGAAGGAGTAAGAAATGCAGGATGGAGACAGATAAGCTAGAAAGAAAGCAGAGAAGGAAGTCAGCCTGGCCTCACACTGACTTGGCACACTGTCACCAGGAGCATGGCGCTGCCCTTAGCCTTAGAATTCTTCAATTTTTCCTGTTAATCGTCTCTGTTATACCCTTAATATGGGAACAAGAGACAATCATATACACACATATAATTTACCTTCAGTTATAATGAAAGCATTTTGAGGAGGTCATTTGGTATTCAAGGAAACCAAAATTAACTTTCCAAAAGAATACTGTTCTAATATCCTATGGTTTTACTATATTACTAGCACAGTTTTGAAAAAAAAACAAAAAACAAAAATTGGCTCCAAGATGAATTCTCCTCTGTGGTAAGACGGAGTAGACACTCCATTATGTGCACAGTGGTGTAGAGCACCATTCTGATTTGTGGATACTCCTCAGACCTGCCCCTCTGAGAAGTCAGGCATTCAGTGTTTTCATCTTAGAGTCTAATTCTGAGCCTTGTTCATATGAACAAATGACCACAAATCCTTGTCCTGGCTTTAAATGCAGTTACTTTTATGTCATTTGAAAATATTCCCCATTTGTTCCCTAGTTCTAATTTATAATTTCATTACTGTGTTCAAAGACAATGCCCACAATGTCTGTAAGATGCTCAACATAACAGATAAAAACTGCTGCTATCATTTACATTTTTCATATTTTTTTCTTAGCTAGAACGAGTTCATAAGCAAGCCCTCTCTTGGAGTTCCATATCAGCTCTGATTAGAGCTCTAGTTAGAGCTGTTTCTTGAGTAGTCTTTATAAACATTGAAGTGTCCTATGGCCATCCATAGCCTTTTCCTATTACAAAATATTATGAAATGCCAGAGATGCTAGATTTCATTTTGTTTTGCCAGAACCCTTTGGTTTGAATGTTTGCAATTTCCCTAATGAGAAATAAGTTTAAGAAAGAAAAACTGTCTTTGCCTGTTCTTGCATCCATTCATCTGGAATATGCCAAAGGAAAGGAAGGTTATCCAGTGCTATGATTTTCCTTGGAATTGGATTTCAGTCCTATAGACCATATTGCCCACATGACACTCAGCAAGGAAACAAAGACAGGATGTTTAATTATATGTAAGTACTCAGAAATTATATTTAAAATGCTGACTTTATGCAGTTTGCTTCCTTCCACCTGCATACAGCACCTTAATGTCACTACCAACTCAGAAATCTTCCACTATTGAGTTTATTGAACACTTATTGTGGACCAGATGCTATTTTGAATATATATTGTCTCAATAAATCATCACAGCTTGTGACACTGCTGTTATCCCTACTTGATAGAAGTGGCAGTGAGACTTGGAGAGGTTAAATAATTTTCCCAGGACACAGAAGTAAAACGTGCTGTTGCTTGGATTTGCACTGAGACCTATTTGACCTAAAACCCATGATCTTACCCACTCTCTGTCTCAGTCATATTTCCATCAGTGAGTTGCGTAAGAGAAAAATTTATTCTGTGGTTCTTAGTCTTTCCAAAAAGATCAACAAGTCCTCCTTTAAACTCTAATTCTTGGTATAATAAATTATACATAAACATTAATTCTTGATGTAATAAGGCTAGTAAAAAACCTTGCATAATCAACTAAAGAAAGATACCATCTCAAATAAAATAATTTATAACTCAAAAACACCAGCAAGGAAAGAATAGTATGATTCCTTTAATTCGAAAACCATGAAAACAGATCCACCATTGAAGGTCACTGGCAGAGGACCTCCTTACACCTATCTGGCAGCCTCGGCATCAGCCACGTGTACAACATACATGCCTGAAGCCAAAGGTTTTCACATAAAAGTTTCCATAAACACATTATTACATTTCTAGGGGAAAAAATAATTCTAGGCTAATTTTAAAATTAACAATATGAATTGCTCCATTTTTCCATTTTCTTCCAAAATGAAAACTTGTAATAAGATAGACTCCACAGATGTGCTCCATGTAGTAACCATCTTTGTTTTTAAATGCCAAGAGTTTCTCTTTAAGACTGACTTAGTTTGGCTTCTACCTTTAACACACCAGCTGTAAAACTGGTTCGGGTCCACTGCCTTTCATACTTGACAGACACACAAACCACATACGGGGCATGTTTCCCCCACTAGATTTTTTTCAGAATTTATGCTGCCGAACAGACATTAAGCTACTCTAAATTCTGAACCAGTATGTAACTTCACAGGTACACAACAGTGCATTAAACAATGAAGAGCTTTTTCTCTTCATCTCACTCTGCTGACGGAGCCATTTAATCCTATCCAGAAAGAGGAGTCCATTTTTAGATTCTCCTTTGATCCTACAGATTAAAGGGAAAGAAAAGTCATTAGTGAAAAATGAAAAAGGAGGAAAGAAGAAATAGAGATCGGTGACCAGGGCCTCAAGAAAGCAAGAGCATGTTTGATTCGGTTTCCTGGGATGTAACATTTTATTTTATTTATTTTTTGAGACCAAGTCTCACTCTGTTGCTCTGGGTAGAGTGCCATGGCATCATAACTCACAGCAACCTCAAACTCCTGGGCTTAAACAATCCTCTTGCCTCAGCCTCCTGAGTAGCTGGGACTACAGGTGCCCCCCACAACACCTGGCTAGTTTTTCTATTTTTAGTGAAGACAGGGTCTTGATCTTGCTCAGGCTGGTGTTGAACTCCTGAGGTGTGAGTGATCCACCCACCTCAGCCTCCCAGAGTGCTAGGCCTAGCATTACAAGCATAAGCCACTGCGCCCGACCTGGGATCCAATATTTTAAGTTGGAGAAGGGAGAAGAGATTAGACCTAGAAAACGAATAACTTTTAAAACAGCATTCAGAAATTTATCATAGTAGGCATTGAGTTCAGATTCTTAAAACTGAAACCCATCTTAGACAATCTATTTTCTTAGATACTTACTTCTGCCCTCAACAAAATGTAAGGCAAAATACCCCAGACTCATTTAAGAAGTCTTTGGAATTGAAACATACATCAAGTCCGTAGTTTTATTGAATAGTATTTTCTTTTGTTCTCTATGGCCTTTAGCCACTCCTTCCACTGACACTGCAGAGTTACTGGAACATTATTGATTCATAACACTGAAAGTGCCTTTCCACAGGGTGTAGGGATGGAAGGTAGGGGGTAATCCCGCAGCCTATATCCACAGAATTTGTCAACAAACTAATTTCAAGCATACATGATAATTCATGGATAACTTGGTGAAAATGGTAACTGTAAGATCTACTTGGAACAAAACCAAATCAAATCTCACTTGATAAAAGTATATGAAAGATTTGGACACAAGCCGATCATTGCTCCTCTAACTTTTTGACCACTCAATAAACTTATGCTTTCACATGATAAAGACTCTAGAACAGTGTTTTTCAACCTTTTTTAATCTCACAGCACACTTGAACCTATAAACTTCCGTGACACATTATGTAAAGAGTAAAAAAATAATACTGTGCTTTGAACTTCTTTCAAAAATAATTTAATGATCTTTAAAAATGTTCATCTTCTGAGCGTTTTCATCCTATTTTTGTTATAGCAAAATAATTTTTTACATTTTGAAAGTAGAGGATTAACAATACATGAAAATGAAATTCAAAAAAATAATCACTGGTATAGAGTCTTCCTGAAAAGTCCTTGATACAAAAATAATAAGTGTAAGATTTCTTAATTTCTTTCCCGATCAACAACAAGGGAAGCAATAAATAACTACTTAAGCTGAAATCTTTCTTTATTGTCCTTTATCATCAAGCAAGTTTTTGAGATGTTGGAGAATAAATTATAAAAGTTAACTATACCAATGTGCATGAACTGTATGTATGTGCACCTCGAACCAAAAGTAAAGACATTCAATTTTGTCAAATCCTCACACTATTGGAGTGGAGGCAGCATCTATTATTTAATCAACATTATCAAGCTTAAAGAAAAGTTGATTGTACAGTGCAATGATCATTGAACACCCACCAGATTCAAAAATCATTAACTCTGTATCAGATTTGCAAACTGCACACTATTTTTAAACATAAATGACTAGTCAACCCCCACTCCCAAGCCCACCCCCACTGCTGGGATCTATATTGCACCATTTGCCTGTTTCTAGTGATAAGAAGCTAACATTAGTCTTCTGATACATTAAAACATCTAATGACCACAGCATCTGTTTTTACATTGAACCTAAAATCTGCCTTCCTTGCACTTCTACCCATGTATTCTAGTTCTGCCTTTTAGAAATACATTGTTAGGTCTTTTCCTCCTTCTCAAAGCAGCCCTTCAAAACCCTGAAGGCTGTGGCAAATATGGACCTCATCTGTATTTTCTTCTCTTGTAGACTGAGCACAGGCAAAAGATGATGATGATGTGAGGAGGGACCAGGAAGGGACTAGAGGCCTTCTTAGGGGCTGGCACTTTTCTCACAAATTTTGATGTGTAATATTTTTCATTTTCATTCAGTTAGAAATATTCTCAAATTGCAGTTGTGTTATTACTAAACTATGAGTGATTTGAAGGGTAAGTCTTCTTTTCCAAAGGAAGTGGGTTTTTCCAGTTTTGATACTGTTGTTTCGATCCTATTTGCATTGTAGTTAGAGAACATAATTTGTACGCTGCAATTCTTTGAAATTTATTTGGACTTATTTTAAAAGCCAGCATATAGCCATTTTCTTATGCTGTTTCTTCAATATTTAAAAGGATGTATATTTTGTCTAGTGTTTTATATGTCAGCTCAGAGTTTTTAATCATGTTTGTTCATGTTTTCTATTCATTTAAGAAAATGAATGCTTATTCTTTCAATTACTGGGAGAAGTATGTTAAAATCTTATTGTAATTGTGTTTATTTTTCCAGTTTGTTTTAGCCACTTTGTTTTATCTGTACTGAGATTATATGATTAAGGAAATTTAAATTTAGAATCTGTACATACTCAAGGTAAATCAAAATTTTTATCTTATATAGTCGTATTCCCTTTTAGTTTCTATAATCTTTTTTCCCTTAAAATCAACTTTATCTGATACTAATATTACAAAGCCAACTTTCTGTTTGCATGGTATATTTTCTTTTTTCTTTAAAATGCTGTGTCCTTACCTTATATTCAAATTATGTCCCTTGAAAGAGCATATTTGTGTTTTATTTTTTAATCAGCCTGACAATTTGTTTTTTAATGCATGCATTTGGTCTGAGTACATTTAATAGACACATAACTGCTGATCTCTTTAGGTTTAAAATTAGCATTCTACCATTTACCTTCTATGTGTTCTATACATTTTAGTTTCCTTTACTTCCTTCTCTCTAAATTAATGGAACATTTTATATTCCATTCTCCCCGCTATTAACATTGTAGTTTTTCACTTGTTTCTATACTATTCCTTTAACGTTTTCCCTGGGGGTTACTTGATGAGCATCGGTGATTTATCAAAATCTAAAATACATTAGTAGCTTTACCTCTTGCTGAACAATACAAGGACAAATATCTATCTTTAAAATAGATAAATTCCATTTATCCTACTGCCAGCCTGTTTGTTATTATTCTCATGTACTTTCAAACCTGAGTATTTTATACCTATTCAATACCTATTATTGTTTTAGGCAGTCAGCATTTATTGAGATTCACTCACCTATTTATCCTTTTAATTGCTTTTCATCATGCTAGAGTTTCGAATTGGAAAAAAAACAGAAAAAAACTAAATTCTTTTAGTACAAATTTAGGTAGTTTTGTTCCCCCTCAATCCTATCTCTCTGTTCCATTTGGAATTCAGAAAGTCCTAAGACCCCAGAGGCATATGGGGAAATATTGTGCAAAAATGTCATAAGATGTAATGAAATGGACAGAGAGATATACACAAGAAGGTAATACATTCTAAAAGCAAGAAGCACAAAGATATACTTTATTGAAAAAGCCTTAGGCAGTTAATGAGGTAGAACAGTAATGCCAAGGTACACTCACCAAATTTAGTAGTTTGCCTCGATTTAGTGGGCACAAAAGCTGCTTATTGTGGAAAACAACAAGTATAATGTAATTGGTCTCAAACAATTAGGAGGTTACCAAACCATGCTTGTTATAATTGGCATTGCCATAGCCAGGGGCTTATTCGGCCTCCAGTGATGATTTGCCTGAAGGAATAAGCCTGGAATGTGTGTGCTTTGGGCTAGGAAGACTGACTAATCTGGCTGTAAGGCCTCAGGGAGGGAGGCCAAGAATCAAGTCACAGTTCTCAGGCAGGGCTTGGTGGACTCGGCTGAATACAGTCAGCCTCCATTCAGGTCAGCATGCACCCAGGAGGTGGGGGCTGGGGGAAAGGGGAGATGAAATGGTGGGGGTCCAGGCAAACACAACTGAAATGAAAGTGCAGAGGCATGCCGTCCTAAGGTGGGATCATGATTCCTCCAATGGCCATCCACTTTGAAGCAGGTCCCCAGCCTGCCTGGAATGGATTTGAAACTTCCCTCAGAGGGTCTTTAATTCCTAAAAGGGAGCCACCCTAGAGCAAAGATTAATGGTGCTGCTTGTTTCAAAATACAGGTTTACTTCCCTAAGGAGGCAAACTGATGCTTGGTTGTGATATCCCAAATACCAGGGACATCTTTTCGCAAACATTTTTTAATGAATAATTAAGGAGAAAAAAGAGAGTGTAGCTGAATACAACATATTCATGGCGATGCCAGAGAATACTCCTATCACATTAGTAGAAAATGTGGTTGCCTTAAGATTCTGAAAGCAACAAACTTCATTGTACCAGAGTGCAGAACGAGCTGAAGAGCGAGAATGGAAGCCCTTGTTACTTTGCTCTTCTGTTTCGGCCCCTGACCGGTGCGTCCAATGAGTTGTGTGTGGCACAGATGAGTCACAGACTGACTGTTCACACACACTGGTTGGTTTTCCTCCCCATGGTCATTAACTAGGTATTTAATCTCATCCAGTCACCTTGCACATGAACACTAGAGGAAAGCAGGTGAGAGGGGGTCTAATTGCAATGCAAATCCATTGTCCCTGCTAGAAAAGCAATTCTGAGTATACGTAGCATAATTTTTCTGTATGGGAACAGCATATCGCAAGGTTCTGACAGAACACAGTGTGATGCCAAGGACTTCCAGGACACTTGATTCTTCACTCTCTAAAACAAAGACATGAACTATCAGCGAGGCTGATATTTGTTGATTTTGGTGATATTTTTGTTTATCATTTAAAGCACACCAAATTATTAACAATCTGTTTTGCCAGAACTGATAAGAATCTAGAACTATAAATCTACTGCTGGCCATCCACAAAGACAGTTCTCTTTTGTTACTTAGTATTTATTTTCTCCACCAGAACTGCTTAGCTTGGGTGAATTCTAGCTGATAATTTCAGAAGGGTGAAAAGCTAACTAGAACTGGGCATTTGGCCCAGATAAATCTGATTCCAGTACTATGAAAGAAGCAGCAAGGGAACTAGAAAGTCTTTGACAAAAAATTGTTGATAATTGGCTAAAAGCTGGGGAGGGAAACAGAAAACTTGGAGAGCTACGAATGTTATTCTAAGCAGAAGAAAGACGCAAGGGAGGAATCCAGGTGCAGCAAGATTAACAACCCTCTCTTCAATGCTGACAAAAATTAAAAATGTAAGTGACTACAGTAAAATCTCTGCTACTCAGAACTCTCAGGAAGTGTGTCTTTCTGAACACCTAAATTACAGAAGCCAAAATGGAAATCCTGGGTTTCAAATTCTGCTCTGTGTGACTCTGGCAAGTCACCTCCTCCCCTAGTCCACACTTCAGGGATATCCTCCTTCCTCATCTCTACCTTGTGGGTGGTGCAACCTCTTCACAGGGCGATTATTAGTATTAAATCAGAGGCTTTGTAAATCTACCTTCCTAATCAAATAATAGTTCTTTTTATGTTGTTAAGCATTTGCCTCCTTTTAAACCACTTAATTTTAGAATCTTAACATGTTTGTATATGACGCTATATAGAACATTATATACTTTCTTCCTAATCAGATTTCAATTAACATAATTTAGTGCCTTGATTACTCAGATTATCATATCAATAGTAACTATCAATATAAATCATACTTTCATTTGCTCTTGTTGAGATATTTTCTACCTTCTAGGATTATACTGAAAAACAAGATAAACATTCTAAATAACTATACAGTCTTTACCCAGTGAGTGTCTTTAGTTTCAGAAAGTCAAAAACATATTTTGGCTGGAAATCATTTATCACTCTCTCAGGAATTAGGACCAATAATTTCTAGCATTTCTAAATCAAGAATGCTGAGGGGTAAAGAGATCAACAGTAAAATAATTCCTTTTCTTTAACCACAGGAGTCCTATGGTTATATTATTTCTAAGGGTTTATAGCCTGGAAACCCTTATTTCTAAGGGTCTGTAGCCAGGTTTATAGCCTGGCTTAGATTTTGAAGATCCTGAACATACTTTTTTTTTATTGTTTCAGGTTAATTTGAAGGTACAAAGAATTAGGTTACAATGTTTGCATTTGTTAGGTAGAATCCCTCCTGAACACACTCTTTAAAATCTGTATGTTATCCTTAAGAACAAAAAAGTCTGTTTTACAGATGGAGAAGCAGAGAGGGAAAAAAAGTGATTCTGTGAACCTAGATCACATAGGTGGTGACAGAATCAGAATAATTGCAATCCCCTTTCTCCTAGGACTAGTACATTCTCATCACTAATCCTTGGGGGGCTTATTCAGAAGTAGTTCTGAATTATCTCTCAAAGCAGCCCAAATTAGGAAAGTCTAAACGGTACCCAGGGCCATTCAAGGTGCAGACAGTGTTTGCCCGTGAAAACACTGAAGTGACTCCATGTTGTGGTAAGTTATCAAATTATGGAAAGAACATTGCAGAGATTAAAATGTTGCATAAGAGAGAGAAAGCAGCATGAGTCAGGGGTTTGGGAAATGTGAGTCAGACTAAAGGGAAGGAGCCAAAAACAGAGAACAAGGGCCTAAGCGGGGCCTTAATGGACACCACAGAGATGTGAACACAGTTGCCTCCACTAACTGTGAGAGAAGAATCAAAGGTGCAGTTCCCCAGGCTGGAAGTCAGTATGATAACGAGGCTAGAAGAGAGAGCTGAGCAGAGATCAGGCTGTATTATTGAAAGGAACTAATGGTGCCAAAGTCAGCAAGAGAGGGACCGACAATGGAATAAATCACCAGGAGGGAGGGCACAGGCACATTTTTGAAAAATGAGGGAATCACCAACTATTGCCATTAGCTATTCTTAATGTATTAGAATGATGGAATGTATTGTGATATTTTAGGAAGCATATTCTATTATTTTGTTCTTTGGTCATGTTAACATGAGGCTATGTCTACATAGTTCAGAGCTGCTCCCTGGGGGATTCAGTCCACCTTTTTGGCCCTAAATTTTGCTCGTGACTTGAACTAGCATTTCGTAAGCACCTGCAGTTCCATCAGCTCCTCACACAGCCCCTCCAGCCGTGCTGACTCTGCCTGCCATTCTCAGGGAAACTGGTTTTGTCTTAACAGTGTTTTCTAATGGAACCTGCCTTCTGCTTAGAAACAGCATCCTATTTCTGCCAATCCAGGCATCTCATCTTCTTCACAATGCAGCAGAGAACTCACCTCCTCTGGGAAGCCTTCCCTGGCCCGCCGACGCTGATGCTGCCTTACTCTGCAAAACCTCTGCGCTTGTGAACTCACTTGCTTTACATCACTTTTCATTTACTGACATCTTCATGATTTTTCTGTCTGTCTCAGATTTTCCCCATTACTACTATGCCTTGTAAATTTTTAGTTCCACCAGATAAAACACTAGGCATTAGTTCTCAGCAACTAGTAAAGATTCATTTCATCCATTTATTGAACAAATATTTATTGAAAACCCACCATCTTTCATGCACTATGCTGGGTACTAGGAATCAAAGTAAAGACATAGAACCTACCTCAAAGAGCGTGGGTCCAGGTCCTAAAAAAACAAGTGAGCTTAACTGTCAAAGTTAAATGTTAAATAATTTGGGTGGTGCTTGTGGCTCAAAGGAGTAGGGCACCGGTCCCATATGCCAGAGGTGGCAGGTTCAAACCCAGCCTTTGCCAAAAACTGCTCTCCCCAGTACTTTTTCCTAGATTGTAAGGAAAATTATGTCTGATCTGAGTAATTTCCCTTATAAATAAAGTGTGGCTTTTTGCCAGCACAAATATGCTCCCATATGAAATGGGAAATTGATTTTTTTTCCATAACAATATATGTAACCATTTTATATGGCTTTGTATAGATGTGTAACTTCAGCAATAAAATCTCAAAGTATACTTTTCAAACTAATCAAATTGTTACTTAAAATAATAAATGGACATTATAATTGAAGATGGGTCAAAGAAGTACTGTCTACTTATGGCCTTCATTGGAACATCTGCTAAAAGCAAGGGAAAGGATACATATTCTAAACTGTACTCAAAGAACCATAAGTGGAATCGTAGTCACTAGCTGCTTCCAGGTCATGGAGGGTATTTTTATGACCACTGTGTGAATCCAGGAAAGTGGAAATTCTAATCACCAATCGAGGGTGAGGCCCATTCTGCGGCAGCTTTGTTTGGTTCTTAAGAAAGGAAAAGAATATAGTGTCAGTGTAGGCAGTGGTATTTTATTTGGTTTGTGATCTATTTGTATTACTTTAACTCACCTAATATTCTTATTTAATAATCTCTTCAGAAGGTAAACAGACTTGGTTCTTAAGAAGGACTTTAAAAGCAGTTGAATGATATATTAGTTCCAGTGGAAATTTTAGCCTGTTTACAAAGAGATTTAGAAATGAACAACAAGAAAGCAGGAAGGAAGTTGCAGGACATCAGTCGTAGGAATGCAATGGGGTGGAGGCAGTTTGCAGAGCGATGCCTCAGAAAGAAAAGCCTCAGTCACTGGTGAGGCCTCCCTTAGAAAACGCAGCAGCCAGCCCAAGCCCTTGATCTTCTGCCAGCATGTAATGGGGAGACTTGCCACAGCGGAATTGAACATTGCTGTATCTCTTAGGGCTGTTATCGCTGCAGATGCTGGCAGATGTTCTTGACATGAAACAATAGAAATTCTGCTGTCATTTCTGCATTAGCGAGTCATAAAGCTCTGAAGAAATCCCAGTAGAAAGCTTTTCATCAAGTGCACGTGGAAAAATAATAAAAGACACACAGAAAGAGCAGATGGTTTCAAAGCAAGATGGTTGTACCACTGCAGAGTACCTGATAAAGGAGTCTGTAATCACTGACTTGAAAATAATAGTAATTATAATAATACATTTTGAAACAAAACAAAATAACAGAAAACTTAGCCAAAACCTTAAAAGCAGTTTCAGAGAGTTACGTAAATAGATACTTTTTCAGGTTATTATCTAATCGATAGCCATGCATCACTGAAGTATTCTTCACCTCCCCTCCCACTTGCCCGTGGAAAGAATCTTGCTTATCATTTCCACCTCCAGCTAAGTGAAGCTGGTGTCTGAGGATAGCACACTTGCAGTCTGAACTTCCTGTATCATTACAGTGCCTGTATAAGTACAGCAGTTCTCCTTGAAAATACAAAAAAATGAAAGGAAGCACACCACCCAGGCCACTCTCTAAGCTGCCTCAAAGGAAGGCAGGAATGGAGTAAATTCTAATGATGCCTCTTTCTTTTTTAATTGATTCTTGGCCCACTACTTCTTCCAAAGGACCATCCTGGGTCTACCACAGTGAAAAGCTAAGACCCCTGGAGTCCACTTAGTGCAAAATTTGTCATCTAGAAATTACGAGTTTTATGATTTTTTTTTAATGAAAACTTACAGGAATGGCAAAATTATGGAATCCTTTCATTTGTGCTATTTAAATCCATAATGAGAGATTTAAATTAATATGAAGGTGATGTAGATAAGACAAAATTAAATTTCACTTATTAATACTATAAATAAGAATATATACATAAAATGTACATCCCATTTTGATACTGAATGAAGAAATTCTTTATACTGGATTATTAGCTTATGACTGAGCAATTTTTACTTTTCTAGAACTGTAACCTGCCTACTCCTTAAGACACATTTAGTAAATTATTTTCGGAAGTAAATTGCTTTGAGAAAATATGTATTTTTAAAACTTGCCCGCCTCTCTCTTTCCTAGAGGAATATTATTAAATTGAATCCTTTGCATTCTGAAATTTGCAATGATATTGTAATGACATATTACCCTCCCCTGTGTAAAAAATAATAATAACAATAAGCTACAGGGAATTTATGATATTAAATTTTGATTATTCCCTCTCATTAGGCAGATTTTTGGAAATTTCTCAATAGAAATTATCTTGAATGCAATATACTAAATGGGAAAAGTAAGTATCATGCAACCTATATATTCAACAAATTTTAAAATATATAAAACAATGCTATCTGTCCTAATGGGTGCATCCCTGTATAATAAAAGTATAAAAATGCCTCAGAGAAGGCTGCACATCTAGCAGGGTAGTGGTAGTTCATAGGCAAAGGGATGAGGAAGATCTGCGGCTTTAACTGTAGATAAAGTATTTATCACTGTAACAAAGTAAGCCTTAGAGGAGGGGCAAGCATGGCAAAATGTTAGCATTTCTTAAATCTGAGTGGTGCACACTGGCATCCATGAAATCGTTTCTGCACACTTGAAGTAATTTACGGTGTCCGACATTTCCAGTGTAACAATAATGTTTTAAGAATAAAGTAAAATTTCACTTTAAGACATGGGGAAGTGGAGGAAATATTGACGTCTTCACAATCGACTAAAATCACTTGTGTTGCTTGCCTTTGACAGACATAGACGAGTGTGCTGCCGGGACACACAACTGCAGGGCAGACCAAGTGTGCCTCAATTTACGAGGCTCCTTCGCTTGCCAGTGTCCCCCTGGGTATCAGAAGCGAGGGGAGCAATGTGTGGGTAAGTGTCACGGTGCACTAAGCAAAGTCCTGTCTTGAGCATCTTGGTAGCTTAACCTCAGGCACTCTAGTCCACATGCTCATACTTATTTGGAGACCCATCGCCAACAGCTGCTGCTTCTTTCACTGACTTCCAATCCATTTTCCACACAAACAAGAAAGAACTAACCTTAAAGAACCTCTTTGGGCCTATTCCAAATATCAAAGTGTTGGTTACATGTTGAACTAAGCAAAAGCAGAAATTTGGGGTGGGGGGGACCCACCAAACAACCAAGGCAGTGTTAAACTTGCCGTTTGGGGGCTGCAGCACTGACACGCTGGCAGTGTGGGCTTCTTTCACTCCTGCACAACACAGAGAAGCACATGGGGCAGAGGGTGAGGTTCAAATCCCAGCCCCACCCACCTCACTTTGAGACCTGGGGAAAGTTACTTACATCTGTGTCTCGCCTTGTCCATTTGTACCATGGAAATCAGAGTCATTCCTGCCTCAGGAGCTTGTGTCTAGGGCTGCGTAGAACAGTGCCTGGCAGCAGAGCTGTGTGCTGTCCTTGTGTACTGGGTGAACAGACAATACGAAGGTTCTTCATGTCTCAAACCTGCTCAAGGCGCTGGGCATGCAGGACCCAGAGCAGCATGTGACTCTGCTGGAGGCCCAAGGGCATGAGCTCCCAAGGGCAGGGGCATGGCCAGGCCAACCGGTGTCTCTGCTATCTCCCCGTCCCCAAATATGCCCACCACACCATGTGCTCTGAGGGTGTGTTTTAAATGAAGGGAAGAAGACCATATGAAGAGGCTCCTGGCAAATGGTGAGGTAAAATAAAGCCTTCACACCTAGCACCAGGCATGGACCTCTGGAATTGACCCCCTCTGTCCATTTATTCACATGTCACCTCTTACCACAGATCAGCAAAGAAGGGGTGAGAATGTGGAGACAGACCACCAGCATCAGTTTTCACCCAGAAAGGGAGCTGTTGACGTTAGGATGTCAACGCTGAGTTCCTCGTGGGACCCGGCCCCATTCTGCCTGCGTGGGGCTATGCCCACAGGCTGGGGTTGAGGCCCAGTCTCCAAGAAGGTCCCAGGGATTGTGGCATTTAAGCTGTGACTTAGAGTGTGTGGAAAACTCCACGGTCACCAAAGTTTTGCCTGTGCTACTAGGAAAAATATTTGAGAGCATAAGAAGTGCAGAAAAGGGAATTAGCCCAGCTTATGAGGGGGGGTGAATCATAGAGAACAGAACGTGTGGTCGCAGCCCTTTATACTGTAGGAGGAGGACACGTTCATAAACTCAGATCTAATCATGCATCTTCCCTGCTGGTCCCTCACCCACAGAATCAGGTCTACATTCCTCAACCCAGCATAAAAGGTCTTCCTCAGTCTTACCCTCATCTAGCTCTCTGGCCTCAACATCCCTGTCCCACCTCCAAAAAATAGTACACTCCAGCTTTATCCTGCTACTTCCCCACAGGCCTTCTGCAGTATTATACTTCAGTGCCTCCACACAAGCTTTCCAGCACCAGGAACATTCCCTCCTGGCAAACTCCTGTTTGTCAAATCCCAGCTCTGGGTCGCCTCCTCTGAGAAGCCTTCCATGATCTACCCAAAGATAATTAGTCACTCTCCTCTACATGCTGGTACTTCTCAAAATGTCAGATCCCTTTCATAAATTTCTAATCTTTTGCAGACCAATACTTCCATGAAGTACAATAAAAATGTGGCCATAGTGTCAAATTGCTATTTCTCTTAGTTTCTGTACTTATTCATTGCAGACTCACACAAACAACCTGTCAACCAGCAGAGGTTGGCAGGCCATACTTTTAATACCACAGTACTGTCTCTGTCCCTTGTCTACCTTTCTCTTGGTCTTATCATACCATGGAGAAACTGTTTCATGCCTATCTTCCATTCCAGAGGGGGGGCAGAACACACGTATATTTGTTATCATTATAAATCTGCAGGGCCAAACAGAAAGCTAGCAAATAACAGTGGTCTCAATGAATGTATACTTGTTGAGAAGACTTATATCATTTATTCACCAAATTGTTAGGAGCCAACTGGGTGCCAGGCACTGGGCTATACAATTAAACAGATTTTCAAATTCATAGGCTTCCCAGAGGTACAAGAAAGCACCAGTCATACAAATTATCTGTTAATACCAGTACCTGGCTATAATACTAAGTACTAGGGAGCATTATGCTAAAATTGCTCTTAATTTGCATGACGTTTCCATTCATTCAAATAATGTTTATTAAGCACCTACTATGCCAGGCCCTTTGCCAGGTATTACACATACAGCAGTGAACAGACAAAAAAACCTCTGCCTTCTTATTTAAGGCATTATTATTGATGCCTTCTTATTAAGACCATTTATGAATGGTCTTATTTGCCGTTCATTATAGTGAGAGAGACAGACAAGAAGCACATAAGCACATGACATGATGTCAAGTAGTATCAAGCACTAAGTATTAAGAAGTCTATAGCAGCCAGGTACCATGGCTTACATGTATAATCCCAGCACTGTGGGAGGCTGAGGCAGGCAGATTGCCTGAGCTTAGGAGTTCAAGACCAGCCTAAGCAAAAGCAAAACCCTGTCTCTAAAAAACATAGCCAGGCATTGTGGTGGGTGCCTGTCGTCCCAGCTACTTGGAAGGCTGAGGCAAGAGGATCACTTGAACCCAAGAGTTTGAGGTTGCTGTAAGCTGTGATGCCACCACACTCTACCAAGGATGACCAAGTGAGAGTCTGTCTCAAAAATAAAAAAAAAAAAATAAAAAGGAAGAAGTCTACAGCAGGGGAAAAAATAGATAAGGCAGAAGAAACTTTTCTATGGGTGGAAAGGATGGCTTCCCTAAGGAGGTGACGTGTGAACAGACACTGAACAAAGTAAGGGCAAAAGCATATGAATATCTTATCATTTATTTCAGTATTCAGATTAAATCAAGTGTATCTTACAAGTTATTAATAATAGCTATCTGCTAGGAACTTTGCCTACATTATGTTCTGTGATCTTCCTGGCAAGTCTACCACAGCGTTGTATTAGTACTTACAGGAGAGGAAGTGGAAGTTCAGGAGGGTAAGACCAAGCTAGTAATTGCCAGAAAAAAACAACTCCAACTCAGGTTACCCTGAGGCCACTTGAGCACACTGCCTCCCACTTTATTAAAGTACCAAAAGAGCTCACCATAAGTTTTACTTTGTTTTGTTTTACCATAAGGCAGTAAATACATTGTTACTGTAAATAGTGTTACATTGTATATGCATAATTGTTGTCTTATATAACGTATGCCAGTGTTCGAGTTGTCACACAGTGTCGAGTCATGAATTAGTAAATTTTATGATGCTTCTAAGATGTTAGTCATACCCTGCGAGTTCAGGACTGAGCATTTTATAGTTGGAAATATTTATATGAGAAGGACACAGGCTGCCACACTTCATCAAAGTGTCAGAAGGGCGCTCTCAAGAGGTAACTCGTGTAGCATCCTATTCCTTCCACGGCGTTCTTTCATTTGATTCTCACAAAAACGTCCTAAGATACACATGGCAAGCATTCCTAGCCACATTCCGCAGAGGAAAAAAGCTGAGATACTAAACATTTAAGTACTCAGTCCAGGTCACCACCTGAACATAGCACACGCCTCTTTTCTCTTAGTTTTGTGCTACTTCGCTTAATTCTTTGGTAGTTCTTTTTACTTCTCTAATTACGAATAAGCTTTGAGCTCCCCAAACTCATATATATGTGAAATGGTCTCAATTACTTTGTTTCTTTAAATCTCAACCCACCCACCAGGTTTGTTTACCACTGAATGGCCTGAGTGCTCAGTCTTTGTTAATATCTTAAGTACAGAATGCAGACCCAAGTATGTTTGAAACACATATGCCTCGCTCGTGCCTGTAATCCCAGCACTCTGGGAGGTAAAGGTGGGTGGATTGCTTGAGCTCAAGAGTTTGAGATGAACCTGAGGAAGAGCGAGACCCCAGCTCTAAAAACAACTGGGTATTGTTGCTGTCATCTGCAGTCCCAGCTACTCTGGAAGCTGAGGCGAAAGAATCACTTGAGCCCAAGAGTTTGAGGTTGCTATGAGCTAGGATGCCACAGCTCTACCCAGGGTGAGAAAGTGAGACTCTGTCTCAAAACAACACAAAAGGAGGAAGAAATAATCATCTTTTAAATGTGGTCTATCTACTCTAGATAAAGCTTTACTGAGAACTTGCAAGCAAACAGCTATGCTAAGTCAGTGATTTGGTTCTCTTTGTGTATTTGCCCCATAACCTAGACATTGATGAATGTTCCATCCCTCCATACTGCCAACAAAGATGTGTGAACACACCAGGCTCGTTTTATTGCCAGTGCAGTCCTGGGTTTCAGTTGGCGGCAAACAACTACACGTGTGTAGGTAAGCCTTTTGGGTACCAGCTGATTTCTGTCTTCAGCAACCAGGAAACCCCATGCCACATAGCACTATTTCTGGTTTTCTATTTTCTTGGTAATTGGCTTCCATCAAGTTCCCTTAAGTAAGCATAAAGCTATGGATCAATAAACTGTGGTATATGTACACCATGGAATACTATACAGCCCTAAAGAAAGATGGAGACTTTACCTCCTTCATGTTTACATGGGTGGAACTGGAAAATGTTCTTAGCAAAGTATCACAAGAATGGAAGAAAAAGTATCCAATGTACACAGCCTTATCATGAAACTAATTTATAGTTCTCAAATGAAAGCTACAACCTAATTCTAGCCCAAGAATATGTGGGGGGGGAGAGGAGGGGAGAGGGGCAGATGGGTGGCGGGAGGGTGGCGGGAGGGTGACTGGAAAGATCACCTATATGGTCTGTCTAACAAGGGTACAAGTGAACTTTTCTAGAACTAGAGTATGAATGTTTTAACACAATAACTAAGTGAATGACACAAAGTCTATGTTAACCAGTTTGATGAAGGTATTTCAAATTGTATGTGAAAACACTACACTGTACCCCATGTTTGCATTAATGTATACAGTTAACATTTAATTGAAAAAAATAAGCATAAAGCTGAAAAGACAATAACCAATGTGTTTCTTAAAACACATCAAGATGTGAATGAAAAACTTTTTTAACTTTGGTTTTGGTTCCTCTCTGTGGATGCATAAAAAAAAAATTTTTTTAACCACAAGTCAATTGATAATACACACACCCACCAATTAGTCAACAGTGTGTGATATAAACGCTGGAGGTGCCAAAGGGTTACTGCAAGTTCAGATATGCAAACTTTCCACTAAGAGTGCATCTGATTCTTCCATGCTGCTTCTCCCCTTTCAGAATGCAGTGTCACGGCCCACAATTTAAGATTGGCATGACATGGAAAGAATCTAGTGTAGGAAAAATGCCTTTTCACAATTATTTTCAGTGCCTTAGAGCATTGCAAAACCCTGTATGGGTCTCAAAGGCTTATGTTATAATTGTAATGGAATTTAACAGAACCCATTTAAAAAGTAATAAATAGCACAGATAAATCTTCACTACAGCATGCTGAGAGACCATATCAGTCTGAGTGTCTTATATCAATTATTTATAGCCTTGGCTTTTTGTATCCGAATGACAACAAAAGAGAACAGATACTGGAATGTATATTTATGACAAGTATTAAATTCTTTTGAAAAGACTCATCAAACATCAAACCAACTGTCATTCCTAGAAAAAAAAGTTGGTATGTCTAAAACTCGTATATGACAGATGTTTGAAGTTGTTCCAAGAAATAGGGAAACCCAAATGAACGTTCTCCAGTGAGCTTCTGCAGGGCAAAGAATTCAACTACGGAATTACTCCCTTGTCATCCAATGACCTAAGTACAAAAGAGAAGGGATATGGTTAAAGATATTTATAGATATGTAGATATATAAAACCTTTTCTTTCAGATATCAATGAATGTGATGCCAGCAATCAATGTGCTCAGCAATGCTACAACATTCTTGGTTCATTCATCTGTCAGTGTAATCAAGGATACGAGCTAAGCAGTGACCGGCTCAACTGTGAAGGTAAAGCATCGCCCAAACACTGGGGACTAAGGCCCTGGGATTGCTGTAGTTTACCTGGTTAGGGACCTATTTATGAAAATAAATTTTTACTCATGGAAATCTTGCCATAAAATCCAGTTAATGTAATTCAGGCATAACACTGAATTTTAAATATGTTGCTGAGAGAAAGGAGAAGAAATAAAATAACTGAAATATTAGGTTTAATAATTAGAAAGCATGGGAGGGTGTGGCGGCTCATGCCTTTAATGAGCCAAGCCCTCTGGAAGGCCGAGGCCGGTAGATTGCTTGAGCTCAGGAGTTTGACACCAGCCTGAGCAAAAGCCAGATCCATCTCCAAAAAAAAAATAGCTGGGCGCTGTGGCTGGTTCTTGTAGTCCCAGATGCTTAGAAGGCTGAGGCAAGAGAATCACTTGAGGCCAAGAGTATGAGGTTGCTGTGAGCTGCGATGCCATGGCACTCTACCCAGGGTGATAAAGTGAGACTGTCTCAAAAATAATAATAATAATTAGAAAGCATGCTCTGGTATCTGCCTTCTCAAAGTGTGATCAGATGACCAGAAGCATCCAGAACCTCCTGGGAACTTATGAGAAGTGCAGAAGCTCAGGCTTCAGCCTAGAGAGTCAGAATCTGTATTTAACAAGAACTGGTGTGACTGGTGTGCACACTAAAGGTTGAGAAGAGCTGAATGCATGTCAAAACACCAGAATAAAAACCAGGGCAGCGCCTGTGGCTCAAAGGAGTAGGGCGCTGGCCCCATATGCCGGAGGTGGCGGGTTCAAACCCAGCCCCGGCCAAAAAAAAAAAAATCAAGAGACCTGGGCCCTGGCCTTATTCCTTCAGGTATGTGACTTAGGCACATTTCTTAAATTGCCGTCTGAGTAAGGAGAGGGCCATGTCACTGGGTGGATCCCTTGAGGGCCTATTGTGTGTGGGTGGGTGTGTGTCTGTGTTCCACTGCACAACTCAGAAACCGTTGGGCACACTCAGGGGCATGCTCGTGGATGTTCCTGACTTCCCCACAGCTCCTCCCAGCTGCACTTGGGACTGCACAGATCAAACCCACCTAGAGAGGCCTCACATCATGCCATTGTCCTCAAAACCAAAAGGGGCTGGCTCAGCACAGCTGCCTCTGCCCTCATGAGTAAACTCCAGGGACGTCACTATTCACAAATGCAGAGCACTCTTCCCCTGAAGACCAGACCCTGCCAAGACATCACCTCTGGAAGCTGCACAGGGATGGGACTTGGAATTCAAAGCTCAGTTGAACTAGACGGCAGAGTCTCCCAGTTTCTGAATAGGCAAACATGAACCTGCATCCTAGGTGGGCATGCAGAGAGAGACCTGCATCCTAGGTGGGTGTTCAGAGAGCGACCTGTGTCCTAGGTGGGAGTGCAGAGAACAACCTGCATCCTAGGTGGGAGTGCAGAGAACGACCTGCGTCCTAGGTGGGCGTGCAGAGTGAAGAGCCTGGGTGACAGTCCAGCCATCCATTCTTTTCATTAGCATAATTAGGTTCAGGATTAGACCAACTATCAGCAATAATTTAGTAAAACTCACGGTCAAAAAGACTCTTTGTGCTGTGAAATTATAGAGAGAAGTGAGCTGATATTGTTAGGATGTATCCTTGAGCTTCTTCTAAAGTCTATTTCAGACTTGCCATTTTTTACTCTTTTTAGCATACCTAAAAATGCCATGCGTACTACCTCCCCCAGACTACTAAGCAGAAGTAATATATATCTGCATTACCAAGCTAGTGACATGTAAACTTTTCAACTCAGTGTCCTTACTGTTGTCTGATTCAACAGATATCGATGAATGCAGAACCTCCAGCTATCTGTGCCAATATCAATGTGTCAATGAACCTGGAAAATTCTCCTGTATGTGCCCCCAGGGATACCAAGTGGTGAGAAGTAGAACGTGTCAGGGTAAGTTAACTGTTTTCATATATGTAACCAGTGTTCACGTTCAACCAGAAAGAGCAGAGAGAAAACTCAAATTTTCTACCAGAGACTTTTATTTTTCCCCACTTTGAGTATACAATTTAAGCTTTCTTCCCACATTCACCTTAAGACATATACATCTCATAAAGAGGAAATTCAATGTTAATTATGAATTTCCTTGAAATTTTTTTTTATTAAATCATAGCTGTGTACATTAATACAGTCATGGGGTACAGTGTGCTGGCTTTATATACAATTTGAAATATTTTCACCAAACTGGTTAACATAGCCTTCATGGCATTTTCTTAGTTATTGTGTCAAGAC